>PVKV010030377.1:0-22365 GCA_004027835.1 Alouatta palliata | reverse complement strand
GCGGGGGCTGTGCGGACTGGGTGCTCCCCAGGCAGAGAGGGGCCCTAGAGGATTCCACGGAGTTGGGCTGGAGGAGGCGGAGCCCGGCGTGAGGCGCTTCCCAGGCTCTGGTAAGTTCCTGGAATTCGGGGACTCCTGCGCGGGCAGCAGCGCGCGGAAGGCAGCCAGGACGGCGGGGCCGGAGGCGGCGGGAGCCCTCGGCGGGGCCATTCACTCCCTCCGAAGCTAGCGCCCGAGCCCCCGCGGCGCGCTCTCCACCCCTGCTCGGACCCCTGCCGGCCCCAGGCCCTCGCGGCCGCCGCAGGACGTCCTCTCCACCTCGCAGCGCCCTCTGCCCACTGCGAGCCCCGCAGCCCGCGGCGAGCTCAGGTGACACTCGATCAGAACTGTCACCGTGCCTTGCACTGTGTCACCGTAAGGTTTTCCTCACGCGAGCTCATGTAACGCGGACAGCGACCCTCAGTGAGACGCGGGAGCCGCCACCTGCGCGGCCGCGGGCTGAGGCGCCGGGTCAGAGGTCACGGGGGCGGGGCGGGCTGAGTCTGGAGCCGCGCAGGCCCCGCCCCTCTCGACGTGGCCCCGCCCCGCTCTCCCCGCGCCCCACCGCGTCCTTGTCCGCTGGGTCCCTTGGGCTCCTCAGGTCCCTGACCGCGCATCCTGGGTCCTCCACGCGCGCGACCGTCCCGCCCCTGAAGGGGCCTTCAGGGTGTCCGCGGGACGCAGCTCTTCCTCCCTGACCCCTCGGGCCTGTCCTGAGGGGCCGCCCTGGAAATAGCTCGAAGGAAGGAGCCCCAGTGACTCGGGTGACGTTCTGGAAATTCAGTGGCGTCAGCTCGCGGTATTTTCACAATGGGGCCCCTGCACGGGCCCAAGACAAAGGTTAGCTCGGGTCTGGGCCAGGAGCCCCATAGGGGCACACACCCATTTCCGGGATTGCCCCCCACCCCGCCCCCGCCCCCTGGCGCTTCCGCGAGGTCTCGGCGGCTGCGCGGGCCGGTCGCGAACTGCTCTAGGTGCACCGTCCCGCTCCAGCCAGGACCGCTACGCCTGGAGCGCGAGGAGCAAGTTCTGGCGGCCCCACCTCCAAAGTAGATCCCCTCTCACGACCTTGCCGCTCCGCTCGATGCAGCCCCACCAGCCCCGCCTGGACGGAGACGGGCCGCAGCCTGGGACAGCCTCCAAGCCTGCAGGCGGGCGCGCGGCCCCTTTCCAAGGCGAACCCACAGCGGGCTTCCCCTCTCGCTCCAGCGGCCTCTTGACCCCACCCCACCTGGCATCTGTGGCTCTGCCAGAACTCGCCCTGCCCCTACCTTCCCGCCAGCCCCAACCCTGCTGGGGCTTCGGGGCCTCCCTGCTGCCTGCAGGCCGGGCCTTCACCTTTGCACTTCGCGGTCCAGATGCGGAGGTGAGCTGCGCACCCCCTGCACGCCTCTGCTCCAGTGCTCCCCGTGAGAGGCCTTTCCTAAACACGACTAAAGAGCACCCACCCCGTCACTCCCGGCCCCTCCCCCCGTCCCCTGCAGACCTAGGATGCACCCACCCTCCAGGGTGTCTCAGTGCCAGGGCAAGGTGCAGGCCATCCAGCTTCATGCCAGCACCCTGACCCGCGGTCCTCCCACTGTTTCTCTAGTGTCCTCTACACGCCGCTGTCGCGAGGCTCAACCCCGCTGAGCTCTGGGGTCGTAGCTGCAGCTGCTTCGGCGCTCCAAGACCAGAGAGGAAGCAAAGGCAGAGCTTGGAAGCCAGGCATCGCTGCTTTGGCCTTGCAGGTGAGGGGGGTGATGATGAGAGTTCCCGAGATCATGTTCGTTGTGGCGCAGGCACCGTTCTGAGTGCTGGACCTGTATCCATCACAGCCCAGTTCACAATGAGCAAAGGGAGGCCTCTGTGGAGAGTCAAGGACCTGCTGCGTGGCTGGAGGGCACCAGGCGGGGCTCCTGTCTGCGTGGATGGTGGATGGGGAGGTGAATGGACAGGCAGCCTCATCTGCCAAGCCTGGACCGCCTTTGCCCTTGGATCTCAGGGGCCTCCCACAGGGATCTCCTGTACAGACAGGAAGCAACTTGCAGGCAAGGTTGTCCTGGGGCGTGGTCCAGGAGTCTAACATCTCCATGGAGAAGCGCTGTGCAGTCTCCAGAGATGCTAACAGCCTGGGGGTGCACTGTTAAAGGGAAAAAAGGAAGACGCTAAGCAGTACATGGAAGACAATACTACTTGAGAAAAAAGCAGGGAGTATTTTAAAGAGTGTGGGTGTATATTATATATATATATATATATATATATATATATATATATATATATATATATAAACTTTGCTTATTTTTTTCGAAAAGAAGCCCCCATGGATATGGGCAGAGAGGATGGAGGTGAAAGTGGGAGACTTCTTTTTCTGGGTGCATTTTTTCTAATTTTTTTTTGATGTATAATTCACATATCATATAATTCACCCATTTGCTGTATATAATCTATTGGATTTTAGTATATTCACAGACATGTGCAACCATTAGTAGTTCATTATAGGATATTATCTCAAAATGAAACTCTGTACCCGTTAGCTAGCACCCTGATACTCTCCCATTTTCCCAGCCCTAGGAGGCATTAATCTACTGGCTGTCTCTGGATTTGCCTCTTCTGAATATCTCATATAAACATAATCAAACAATATGTAGCTTTCTGTGCCTGTCTTGTTTCATTTCGCATATGTTTAAGGTTCATCCATGTTGTAGCATGTGTTAGTACTCCACTCTTTTTTTTTTTTTTTTTGAGTCTCCCTCTGTCACTCAGGCTGGAGTGCAGCGGGGCAATCTTGGCTCACTGCAACCTTCACCTCCTGGGTTCAAGCGATTCTCCTGTCTCAGCCTCCTGAGTAGCTCGGATTGCAGACTTGCCACCAGGCCTGGCTAATTTTTGTGTTTTTAGTAGAGACAGGTTTCACCATGTTCCCAGGCTGGTCTTGAACTCCTGACCTCAAGTCATTCACCTGCCTCGGCCTCCCAAAGTGCTGGGGTTACAGGTGTCAGCCACTGTGCTCAGCCCCTACTCCCTATTATGGCTTAATAATACTCTGTTCTATGGATCTACTATTTTTTAAAGTCCATTCATTCACTGATGGATGTTTGGATTATTTCTATTCCTTAGCTGCTCTGAATGCTGCTACTATGAACATGTATGTACAAGTTTCTGTGTGGACGTAAGTTTTCTTTTTTTCCTCCTTTATTTTTTATTTTTTGACATAAGTTTTCATTTCTCTCAGGTATATGCCTAGGTCATGTGGCAATATTATTTAGTTTTGAGGAACTGCCATATTTTCCATCTGTACTATTTTACATTCCCACTGGCAATCCATGAGAGGTCCAGTTTCTCCACATCCCCTGATGCTTGTCATCGTCCGCCTTTTTGTTCACAGCCATCATCGCGGATGGGAAGTGGTATCTTATTGTGGTTTTGTTTTGCATTTCCCTGATGGCAAGGGTGCACACTTCATCTACAGTTTTGACATTTAATTTCATTTAATAATATCACATCAAAATTAATTTCATAAAAAAATGGGGGTGGGGAACCCCCAAAGTATAAAGAATTGTGTTTCCCAAGTCATGCTGCTGCTTGGTGGTAGAACTGAGATTCTGACCCAAGAAGTGTGCCTCAGAGTCCCCTACCCTCCACCTTCTGCCTGCTGGACATTCGCCAGCTTTTTTGGCTGTTGTCCCGTCAGGGCCTGTGATATACATTCCTTGGGAGGGTTGCTTTAAGCAAGACACAGGATGGTGGGTGGGCCACCCACCCTCCCAGGCCTACTCCTTCTGTTACCAGCCCACTTTCCAGCTGAGGAGGACATCTTCTCTGGGACTGGGCGCTTCCCATGCCCTCACCCTCTTTGACTGGGTATGGATGGTCAGGCTGAGAATCCCCTCCCCACACCTCCCTTGCACTCCAGAGAGGCTGGTGCCTGAGGATACCCGCTTTTCTGGTCCCCAGCTCAACATCTGGAGTGACTGGAGGGAGGGATGCAGGGATGTCTGAGTATACTGGGCGAGGGTGTGTTGCGGGGAGGCTGGCTTTGGGAGATGCCTCCCCACACAGATTCGTATTGGGGATGCAGGGAGGGGCTGGGACACCCTGTCATCCTGTCCATGCTGCTGGACATCTGGCTGGAGCCACTAGACAGCACAATCGACTTAAAGCTGGTACAGCTTTTCAGGGACAGATGACCAGGGCTCAGGGGCCTACCACTACCAAGCAGCCACAGTCAGGTGTCACTGGGTTGGAGAGAGTGAGACAGATGTCATTTAAATATCTATTGGCTCTGCTAACAGATAGGAAGGCCTGGGGGTGGGGGAAACAGAAATAAAGGAAGCAGTAAATAGCCCAGTAGGACAGAAGTGTGCAGCCATCAGAAGGGGGCTGGGGACTGTCAGTGTAAAGAGAAATTAGGTGACATGTGACCAATGTCCAGGGAACTTTCGTAGGAGGGCTCTTCTCCTGCCATGTGAAAAACATTGGCAGAGTAACTGTGGCACAGAATCAGCCTCCTGCCTGGCTTCGGGCAGGGCCACTGCAGACTCCAAATGCTCCACCAGCCAGGAACCTAACCCAATATTCCTTGGAAATGTAACTCTGATAACATCTTGATGACGAAATTGTAGAATTCTTCCTCCAGATGTTAATGAGAATCAAACCCACCATTTTAGCATTGTGAAACATGTGCATATGGCCTTTTCAGCGTTTGTTATGTTTTGAATAATGTGGCCCGTAAGAGTCATATGCCAGCCTTGTAATGAGAGTTTAAAGTTAAAACTGAGGAATTAATTTAGACTTGAGATTTTAACTTCTTTTTTTTTTTTTTGAAATGGAGTCTTGCTCTGTCACCCAGGCTAGAGGACAGTGGCGTGATCTCAGCTCACTGCAACCTCCACTTCCTGGGTTCCAGCGATTCTCCTGCCTCAGCCTCCCGAGTAACTGGGATTACAGGCATCCACCACTGCATCTGGCTAATTTTTTTTGTGTTTTTAGTAGACATGGGGTTTCACCATGTTGGCCAGGCTGGTCTCAAACTCCTGACCTCATGATCCACCCACTTCAGCCTCCCAAAGTGCTGGGATTACAAGCATAGGCCACCGTGCCCGGCTCAAGATTTTAACTTCTAAGTTTTTTTTTTTCTTTTTGAGACAGGGTCGCACTCTGTTGTCTAGTCTGGAGTGCAGTGGCACGATCATGGCTCACTGCAGCCTTGACGTCCCGGGCTCAGGTGACCTTTCCACCTCAGCCTCCCACGTAGCTGGGACTATAGGTGCATGCCGCAAGACCTGGTTGATTTTTTGTGGAGACAGGGCTTTGCCATCTTCCCAGGCTGGTCTGAAACTCCTGGTCTCAAGCAATCCACCTGCCTCTCTGCTTTCCAAAGTGCTAGGATTACAGGCATGGACACCATGCCAAAAAACTCTGAAAATGTGAATCACCATATTTCAATATACTTACTTGATTACATACTTGGGAAGGTTTTTTTTTTTTTTTTAATGTTATTGAGACTATTAAACTATTTAAAAAGAAAATTAAAACTTAAATGTTCAAATGTAGTTTACTATATTTAAAAAGGGTCCCTCTGACTCATGCAACCCCATGTGCCTGGCCTGTGGCCGGTGCTGGTGAAGCAGGAGTGGCCGAGAGAAACAGACCTCTTGAACACTGAACCGGGAAGGAAGGGGTGATTTATTCGGCCAGGAGCAAGGTGGCACAGTTGCCTAACAGCCAAGCGCGTCTAACACACCTCTGCCTTTATATAGGCTTTACAACTCGAGATATTACATGTGAAAAGGTCTTGGACTTACAGTTTTAGAAATTACATGTGAGGCAGTTGTGATCCATGAAGTGTGGGGGTTTGAGCGAGATTGAATGGGAACAATAGAGGGTGTTTCTCCATATCACCCCCACCCTTAAGATCGCCTGAGATTTAAATATTTTATTTATTTATTTATTTTAATTTTTAAATTTTTTTAAAAGATGGGGTGTCTGTCACCATGTTGACCAGGCTAGTCTCAAACTCCTGACCTCAGGTGATCCACCCACCTTGGCCTCCCAAAGTGCTGGAATTACAGGCGTGAGCCGCTGTGCCTGGCCCATTCTTTCTATTTCATGAAAAAAGGAAATCGGTTGGGTCCCATTTGGAAGTTCATGTGGCCCCTCCTTTCCTTAATACCCTTGGCCTGGGGCGGTGGTACTGGAGCTGCAGGGACCTTGGGGACAGAGTAGAGTTTCTGAGTGACTCAGGGGGTGGCCCCCAAGGCAGAGGTTCCTTGCCTTGTCCTGCCTTTGGCCTTGTCTTGGCCCAGCGGGGCTTTTTGGAGAGCGTGGTGAAATCCCCATCCCTGTCCTCCAGGCTTCCTAGCCCATGGGGAACACATAGGCCCCAGTGAGGTGCTGGGCCCTGGGGCCTGGGGGCTGTGAGGGTGACTTGGGATGCTCAGAGAAGAGGGGGACCAGGCGACAGGATATGGCAGGACTTCCATGCAGAGGCATCAAGCTGAGCCAGAGTTGTAGGGCTGGAGAGGAGGCTAGCGGGGCAGGAGGGGTCTTCCATAAAAGCCTTGGGCTATGTTTGGGGGAGACAGGTAACTGCCCAGTGGGTTCACCTTGCCTGCTGCCTGGGCGGAGCCGATTTATCAAGACAAGAACTGCAATAGAGCAGAGCCGGCTGTGCGGGAGACCTGAATTTTACTGTTACTCAAATCAGTCTCCCTGAGTACTGGGGAATTTAAGCTTTAAAGGATAATTTGGTAGGTGGGGGGCAGCCAGTGAGTTGGGAGTGCTGATTGGTTGGGTCGGAGCTGAAATCATAGGGAGTCAAAGCTGTCTCCTTGCACTGAGTCAGTTCCTGGGTGGGGGCCACAGGATCCAATGAGCCAGTTTATTGATCTGGGTGGTGCTGGGTGATCCACTGAGTACAGGGTCTGCAAAATATCTGAAGCATAGGTCTTAGGGATTTTAGGCTTTACAATAGTGATGTTATCCCCAGAAGCAATTTGGGGAAAGTCAGAATCTTGTAGCCTCCAACTGCATGACTCCTAAACCACAATTTCTAATCTTTTTTTTTTTTTGAGTCTCACACTGTCTCCCAGGCTGGAGTGCAATGGTGCAATCTCGACTCACTGCAACCTCTGCCTCCCGGGTTCAGGCGATTCTCCTGCTTCAGCTGCCTGAGTAGCTGGGATTACAGGCACACACCACCACACCCAGCTAATTTTTTGTATTTTTAGTTGAGACAGGTTTCACCATGTGGGCCAGACTGTCTAACCTCGTGATCCGCCCGCCTCAGCCTCCCAAAGCGGTGGGATTACAGGCGTGAGCCACCACGCCTGGCTCACAATTTCTAATCTTTTGGCTAATTTGTTAGTCCTACAAAGGCAGCCTAGTCCCCAGGCAAGGAGGTGGTCTGCTTTGGGAAAGGTTGTTATCGTCTTTGTTCTAAACTATAAACTATAAACCAAGTTCCAAAGTTAGTTCAGCTTACGCCCAGGAATGAACCAGGACAGTTTGGAGGTTAGAAGCAAGATGGAGTTGGTTAGGTCAGATCTCTTTCATCCTCTGGGTTATAATTTTGCAGTGGTGGTTTCAACAGTGGCGCAGGGGCTGGTGCTTGTCCCTGCCCTGGGCTCAGAGGGCACCTCTCTCCTCCAGTCCAGGTTTTCCCTTTGACTTTGCCACAGGGACAGTTCCAGGGGTCATTTCCTGGGCGGAAATGGGCAAGGGGATTTGGGGGCAAGCCTGAGGCCCTGAAGCCGAGATGGTGTCCAGGCTCAGGGTGGTGCCGGGCAGGGCAGGGCAGGGGCGCACGTGGCAGGGCGGGCAGGCTTTCCCCGCACTCGGCTCAGGCCATGCCCAGCGCCAGCATAATTACCCGGAGGGAGCGTAATTACGAGCCCTGAGAGCCGCCGACCCCGCCCACTGCCGGCCATTCTCAGGCCTGGGGCGGTGGCGCCCTCTCCTTTTCAGTGACGCGCTCTTGCAAAGGCTGCAGGCCGAGAAGCCCAGACTTCTCGGAGCGGGAGGGGCCGTGGCCAGCTATCGTCGTCTGTCCTCGAGGGAGGGGCGCGGGGAGGTTCCTGGGTCTGTTTCCCCTTTAGGATCGGGGCTGCCTCTTGGTTCCTGCTCTAGCAGCTGTTAGCAAGTTCTTTAACATCCTCGAGCCTCAGTTTCCCCATCTATAAAATGAATGAGCTGCTCTTTGTACAGTGTGAAGCTGATTTTGTAACATTATTATTTTCAACCATATCCAGTGGCCGGCAGCTCCTGACATGTCATAAATGTCAGAGGGATGAATTTTACAGATGAGGACGTGGAGGGGGTCAGAGTTAGGAGCTGGATGTGGGGTCTGCAGACTTCTCCCAAGATGGTGATCCACTCTCCCAGGGAATTCTTTCATCTTTCTGTCCCAGGGCTCAGCCTGAGGGCCTCTCTAGGAAAACACCACCTCCCAGATGCTCTCCCAGTCCACCCTGAGTTTATCTTGGGTTTTACACAGTTTCGGTGGCCCAGTAGCCAGTAATTAGCCTAATAAGGAGCCTGCTAGGCCTGTGTCTGTGCTCAGGCTTTGAAGGCTGCCTGGTAATTTACCTGATCTCTCGGATAAGGCCTTTGCCTGGACACATTCCCACCACAAAGCACACGGTACTCATGCTCGGGCGGGGCTGTAATTGGTCGTGTTTTCAGAGATTCCCCAACCCCTTAGTTGAAAGGAGCCCAGGCCTCAGAGGCACCGTCATGGCCAAACACAGCAAGGAAACAGCCCAGGCGTTAGGGGACAGGGCTGTGCCAGGCCACAACCGCCCAGACACGGCAGCACTATCGAGTTTAGAAGGGGCATGGGGGTGGCCGCGGAAGCTGCCAAAGCAAAGCAGCTGCTGGCATTTTGTGTGCTGTGGCCGGGAGCAGAGCGCTGTGGGCAGTGAGGGAGCCGATTTGGCCTTGGGGCCAACCCCCAGCCTGCACCCAGGCTCTGGCTGGTGCCTGTTTCAGGGGCATGCTTGGTGCTGCTGCCCGGCCCCTAGGGTGCCCCCAGAGCAAGAGCCCACTGCCTCCTGGACCCCAGTGGAGAAGGAGCAACCCCTCCCATCCCAGGGCAACTGCTCCCATCCCAGGGCTCGAGCTCAGAGCTCCAAGGCCCATGTGGCCACCAGGTCCCTCCAAGCCACTTTTGTTCCCAGGCACAGTACCACATCAGGAGTGTCTAACTTTGGAGCAGGCCCCCAGGCCCTCCTCCAAGCAGGAGGCCAAGGCCGTTGGAGCCGAGAAGCAGGAAGAGTCAACCACGCATGGTGTGCTCCTCCCTCTCCCTGCAGAGCAGCCACAGGACTCCGTGGGCAGGAAGAGCCTGCAGCCAGGCCCAGAAGCGCCGGGCAAGCCCTGTTGTCGGCTACTGCTCACCCACACAACTCCCTTTGATCCGCCCCTCTGAGTGGGGCTGTGTCATCTGCTAGGTTTCCCTGGAGCCTGTGCCCAGGGAAGCTCAGCGTCACCCTGGCCCAAGCATCCTGAGGGTCCCTGGCAGAGTGAGAGCCCCTCATCCTGCCTTAGTGAAGAGGAAGGTGCTGGCTGCCCTGGAGGAGGTCAGCACCAGATGGAGAAGCAAAGCAGAGGACGCTGACCCCACTGGGCAAAGTTGCAATCACCCTCTGAGGGGAGCTGAGCTCCCTCTGAAAACAAGGGGCCCCTTAGCCCCACATGGCGGGGAATTGCATCCTTCAGTTTTCTCCCTGAGGCTGGAGTTCAATGGCACGATCTTGGCTCACTGCAACCTCTGCCTCCCAGGGTCAAGCAATCCTCCTCCCTCAGCCTCCTGAGTAGCTGGGATTATAGGTGCTCACCACCATGCCTGGCTAATTTTTGTATTTTTAGTAGAGATGGGGTTTCTCCATGTTGGCCAGGCTGGTCTCGAACTCCCAACCTCAGGTGATCTGCCTGCCTCAACCTCCCAAAGTGCTGGGATTACAGGCATGAGCCACCACGCCTGGCCTGTCCCTGAGTTTTCTGCAGTCAGCTGTGCCAAACTACCACACTGCCCTTGGTTTCCCAGAGCCATCCTGCCAACGCAGGGGATAAGGCCAGCCCTGAGGATTCCTTGACACCCACTGCTCCAGGTCCAGGCCTAGGCCTGCCCCCTCTACTCCCAGATGAGGTCCATGGGTGCTGAAACCTGCGCTAACCGCCACTCCAAGGCCGGGTGCAGGACAAGGGGTGTGGCCTCAGAGTCAGAGCTGGCTCACCTTGGGTGGATGTGCCAGGGTGGGGTTGCTGTGGGGCAGAGGGGCATCAGCCACTGGCAGGGAGGGTCCTCTGGCTTAGGGGTTTTTTGTACATGTGCATACCTGTCCTGCCCAGTCTGCCAGGGCGGGCCACAGGGAGGGGCTGAGATCCTGGCTCTCGGCTCTGGGGCTTCTCCGCTGGGCCCACACCTTTGGTACCTTGTACTTTCCTAGGCCCCTTTGCTGAGTGGCTCTTCAAAGCTTCAGCTGCCCCCTTTGAACTTGACTTCTGCTTTTCACTCAGGGGCTTCCTACTGGGGAGGGTGACTCAGACCCCCAGGCTGTCTTCAGCACTGCTTAGACCCACAGAGGCCATAAGACATGGTCTCAGGCCAAGCTGGACTGCAGCCTCCCCACGGGTTTCCCAACAGCCTGCCAGAAGACGAGTCCTACTCTTGTTCCACCCAGACTGCTTTCCCTCCACCTGGCCTTCATCAGTGGGGACAGGGTATTCCCAAATCCATTTACTGGCGGGAATCCAGGGAGCAAAAACAGAGAAACATGACAGCAAAGCCCTGCCGTCATCTTCATGCTTGTGTTTTAACTGGGGAGAGACAGAAACCATCCTGAGCATTGTGTCAGGTGGCAACCATAAAACAGAAAATAGTGACAGACAACAGGGGACCCCAAATGGAGGGAGTGGTCTACAGTTTAATTAGGCTGCTCAGGGAGGTCTCCGTGAGTCGGTGACATTTCAGTAAAAGCCTTAAAAAGTGAGCCAGCAAGCCTTATGAAGTGTGCCCCAGGCAGGGAAAACTCAAATCCCAGGTCCAGAGCTGGAGATGGCAGGTCCCACAGCTGGGACAGCATGAGGCAGGGGCTGGAGCAGAGCAGAGAGGCCAGAGCTGGGGTGAGGTGCCCTGCAGGGAAGTGGAGAGCCCTTGGGGTTCTAGCAGAGGGGGTGACAGGCCCCAACTTGGGTTTGGGGTTTTCACCAGATCACTCTGCTATGTGGAAGGTGGAGGGGGGTGGAGGGAGGGGGTGGAAGCCGAGAGACCAGGCAGAGGGCAGATCCAGGAGAGAAGGGACAATGCCCCAGACCAGAGTTGATTGTGCTGGGGGTGCAGGGTAACTGCCTGTGAAGGGCTGGCTGGCTGGATGCAATGGCTGTGACATGTGGGAGAGGGGCAAGATAAGCTGACCCCGAGATTTGGGTTTGAGCACCTGGAAGCGTCTCATTTGCCATCACCTTTTATGTCACCAGGCGACCTTCTGAGGCAGGTGCTGCAATGCGTCCTGTGGGTAGATGAAGAAACAAATATATATATATATATTTTTTTTTGAAACAGAGTTTTGTTTTTGTTGTCTAGGCTGAAGTGCAATGGCACAATCTTGGCTCCCTGCAACCTCCACCTCCCAGGTTCGAGTGATTCTCCTGCCTCAGCCTCCCAAGTAGCTGAGATTACAGGCATGCGCCACCATGCCTGACTAACTTTGTGTTTTTAGTAGAGATGGGGTTTCTCCATGTTGCCCAGGCTGGTCTCAAACTCCCAACCTCAGGTGATCCACCTGCCTCAGCCTCTGAAAGTGCTGGGATTACAGGTGTGAGCCCCTGTGCCTGGCGGAGACAAAATCTTCTAGGCTGCAAGGTTTTCCTCTCTTCACAAAGTCCTTGCCCACCTGCCTAGGGTCCCTTGGGCCCACTTTTTGTCCCCTGGGTGATGTAACATCCTGGTTGGCCCCAGTCTGGGCATGGCACTGGTAGGGGTGAAGCAGAGGATGGGCGGCCTGCTGTGAGGGGGGCAGGGGTCAAAGATGTGCCTGAGGCTTGCATCCTGCCCTGTGGGCACAGGGCCTGTAATTGGGGTCCGAGCCTGTGCCAAGAGCAGGAAGCAGCACTGAATGGGGGCCACCTGGTGTGTGGGGGTGGGCTGGGCCCTTCCTGTGGGAATTTGATCCTCCTAATAACACACAGAGGGAAAGACTATATTATGCCCATTTTACAAATAGGGAAACTGAGGCTCTGAGATGCAGGACTTGCCCAAGGCCATGCTTGTGCCGGGACCTGAACTCAGCAGTCTAGCTCCAGGGCCTCTAGCTGTCCCCTGGCTGCATGGCCCTCTTGGGCTTCTTCACAGCATGAGGACAGTTTCCAAGGGCAATTCCAAGAGAAGCAGCAGACACTGTCTCCATTCGTGACCCAGCCTTAGAAGCCACATAGCATCACTTACCCAGAGTGGCACGCATGCCTGCCCAGAGTGAAGAGGAAGGAAGCCAACCCCACCTCTCAGCAGAATTGCCAGAGTGTCCGTCAGAAGAGCACGTTGGGAGGCAGATCGTGCTGCCATCCACTGTGCAGAATGCAGAAGGTGCCTAAGGAGAAGTGGGTGTGGGTGGGCAGCACCAATGTTATCCCAGTCGGGGAGACGCAGCATGCCCAGGACACAACCTCTGAGCGAGGCTGTCGGGGGGGCCAAAGAGGGGCCACGGTGGCCGGGACTGGGAGCTGCAGATGCGGGTTCAGCTCCAGGCTCTGCTGCTCCTTTGCCTCTTGACCCTGGGAGCGTCCATGGCCTTTCTGAGGGGAGATCCCTCTGGGAGGAGATACGCCCGCAGACAGGGTTTAGATGAGGGGAGATTGGAAGGAGCTCTCGGCTGGGGACCCGCCGCACAGGGGCACCTCTAGGGGTGAGGGATGAAAGCAGTGTGCTTGGGGCACCTCAGATGCCGTGGAACTGAGGCTGGGTGGGGGGTTTCCCAAGTGGTTCTGGGTGACAGCGGCCCAGAGAGACAGTTCCATTCAGGAAATGTGTGATGGCTTCATGTGGAGAAGATGCTCAGGAAGTCCACTGAGCCTGAATGTCCCCGCTCTGGGGCAGGGCCTTGTGCTCAGGTCCCACCTGGCTGTTGGCGGCACTGGGACCCAGGGCTGTGCGCCGTCCACCGCCAGAAGCGGAGGAGCCCTTTCCAGCAGCAGCTGCTGCACAGAGCCCCAGGTGGAGCGTGGGGAGGCAGGCTCGGTGTTCTCACTTATCACCAGACGCTTAGTTCTTCGGCTCATTAGTCTAGACTTGGTTCTGTCGGAGAAGGTCCTCCTTCCCCTGGGATGTGAAGGCTGTCCTGGCTCAGCCAACAGCAGTAAATGGCCCTTATCAGAATATGAAATGCTAAAATGTGGGAAAAATACTTCTAAAAGTGTTTGCCTTGGAGGAACGGGCAGTGGGTCTCATGAACTGTTTTCTTCTTTCGTAAGCAGCCTCGCTAGCATCCCTTTGCAGCCGCAGAGCTGACGCACAGGGCCAGGTCCCTTGGGGCCCAGCAGGAAGAATGGACGCCAGGAAAGGCATGCTAGCCCAGGCCTGGGGAACACAAGCTGCTTTCCATTTGCTCTCTCTTTATGGCTCTATTGCCACTTCAAACTATCAGTCTATCTCGATCTCCAAAATGTTTGAGTACAGGTAAGTCTGCTGATTCCGCTGCTTCTTTTACTGTCTTTTCTACTGATGAAGCAATTTGGGGCAAGATCTTTTGCTCCGGTTTGGGTAACTCTGATCAACACATTCCAAGTCAAAGGCTACAGTGAAACTGGGTGCCTGGCAAATAATTGATGAATCATGACACCAGAATTCTTGTCTCTAGATGGGGGAGTAAAATCCCAAAGGGGATAGGCTCCTTAGAGGCCCCACCAGACATTCCCATCTTTAATAATGAAGACCTTGATTTTTAGCTCGGCATGTCGCTCTCTGGACCAGTTCTGGTGGATGGGGTGTGCAGTAGTGTCATGAACAACTTCTGTCCCAGGAAGTAACTTGTAAACGAGTGGATGAGCCCTTCCTCCTTCTTTCTCTTCCTGCTGGCTGAAGTGTGGACATGATGGCAAGAGCTTCAGCAGTCACGTTGGACCACGGGGTCATCTTGGGAATGGAAGTCACACAAGGATATTTAAAGCCACACAAGGATAATGAGCACTGGATAGATGGAGCCTGAGTCCTCATCACAGTGTAGCTCTGTAACAGACCTGGACTTCTTGCCTCCCACACTGAGTAAACTGCTCTCTTGCTTAAGCCACTACTGTGTTAGGGTTTCTTTAAACCCATAGCTAGAGATAATCCTGACTGATTCACCACTCTCAGAGAGTTTACAGCCAATTATGTTTCTCGTGAAAAAGGCTAGCCAGTGATTCTAAGCGATCGTGGTCTGGGGCGCCAGCTGCGCTAAGGCGGTTCAGCTGTGGGATGGCTCCGTCCTTGTCAGGGAGAGGACTCCTACACACTGGCGTGTTACCACAAGTACAGTGGTAACTGAGCACATCAGCAGAGGCGCCCACAGAGCAGACTGAAAGCCCTGTTTGCTTCCCTCTCCTTCCAGAATCCCTGAGCGTGGCCTAGTAGCATAACCCAAGCAGAGCTGAGAAGGAGAGTGGGGCACAGGCGAGTATCAGCGGGTCCGTGGGTTTCATGGACTTCCAGAAAATAAAAAGCAGGTGCCGGGCATGGTGGCTCATGCCTGTAGTCCCAGCTACTCAAGAGGCTGAGGTGGGAGGATCGCTTGAGCCCAGGAGTTCTGGGCTGTAGTGCGCTATGCCGATCGGGTGTCTGCACTAAGTTCGGCATCAATATGGTGACCTCCTGGGAGCGGGAGACCACCAGGTTGCCTAAGGAGGGGTGAACCGGCCCAGGTTGGAAACGGAGCAGGTCAAAACTCCCGTGCTGATCAGTAGTGGGACCGCCCCTGTGAATAGCCACTGCACTCCAACCTGGGCAACATAGCGAGACCCCGTCTCTTTAAAAATAAAAAATAAAAAGCAGGCATGATCATGCTGATTTATATACCAAAGCAGAGGGCACTGGAGCCCAGTAAGTGCACAGGAGTGACTGTATGTGGCAGGAAGGAGGGGGCTTGGGTAGAAGGGCACCTCTACCAGCTGGAAAGGCTGCAAGCTCAGGGTCCACAGTTTGAGAAGAGAGGGAAGCTAGGGACTTCACTCAGGGGGTATAGATGGAGAGATTGTGCATAGAACAGCGGGGTGAGCTCTTTGCTCTAATCCCAGGCTCCACCATGCCTGAAAAGAGGCCTGCAGTGCTGTTTTGTACTAGGATAGAACCAACGATATGCTTATGCTGTAGATGGAACCATGTCCCCCCAAAACTCATACGTTGAAACCTAACTCCCAATGTGATGGCATTAGGAGAAGGAACCTATGGGAGGTGACTAGGTCCTGAGAGCAGAGCCCTCATGAGTGGGATTACTGCCCTTAGCTAACAAGACCCTGGAGCACTCCCTCTCCTTTTCTGCCCGGTGAGGCCACAGCAGGAAGACTGCTGTCTACGAACCAGGAAGTAGGCCCTCACCAGACACCAAATCTGCTGGCCCCTTAATGTTAGACTTTCCAGTTTCTGGAACTGTGAGGAATCAATTTCTGTTGTTTATAAGCCACCCCGTTTGTGTGATTCTGTTATAACATGCTGAACTGACTAAAACATCTTGCTAGGAAGTTGAAGTGAACTTAGGAGGAGGGTTAGTAACTGCTGGAGTAAAGCCTTCATTAGTTTGCTTTTTTTATATAAATGAGGAAGCTGGGTACCCTATGGTGAGGGCTGCCAGGTATGACTCACTCTGCTAAGCAGAAGTCAAGCCAGCCTTCCCAGGAAGGGGAGAGGCCTGCTGAGTAAACAGACCGGGAACCACAAAGGGAACCCTTGGCACCTATCTGCATGTATCAGTCTTATCTTTCATCTGTGTACATAACAGGCAACGAAGGAAAACAGTCACAAGACAACAAGAATAACAGTTGTCCCTGGAAGCAATAGATGCTAAAGGCAGTGAATGGAATAAAACAGTCGTGATTAGCATTTCAGACATGTTTGAGGAGATATTGCATCCACAAAACAAGAGCAGGAAACTAGAGAAAGGACAAATCAGGGATGAAAAGTTTAGAGACATTAAAAATGTAGTGGTAAAAATTAAAAACAAATCAGAAGAAGGACAGGAAACTAAAGTCAAAGTAACTCCCCAGCCTGTAGGGCAAGAAGATACTAGATGGCGTCTGACAGGGCAGGTAAGAGATGGACAGCATCAATCGAGGCGTCAAATGTGTGTGATAGGCTGGGCACAGCGGCTCACGCCTGTCATCCCAGCACACCAGGAAGCTCAGGCAGGTGGATCACCTCAGGTCAGGAGTTTGAGACCAGCCTGGCCGACATGGCAAAACCCATCTCTGCTAAAAATACAAAAGTTAGCTGGGTGATGCTGCAGGCACCTGTAATCCCAGCTACTTGAGAGGCTGAGGCAGGAGAATTGCTTGAACCTGGGAGGCAGAGACTGCAGTGAGCCAAGATTGCACCACTGCACTTCAGCCTGCGTGACAGAGTGAGACTACGTCTCAAAAAAAAAAAAAAAAAAAAAAAAAAAAAAAAAAAAAAAAAAAAAAAAAAAAAAAAAAAAAAAAAAAAAAAAAAAAAAAAAAAAAAAAAAAATGGAGGGAAGTGCAGTGGTCTTTACTGCTGCTGTGACCAAAGACCATACACTTAATGGCTTGCAACAACATAAATTTATTATCTTACAGCTATAACCGCCAGAAGTCCTCAAATCAAAGTGTCAGCAGGAGTGCATTCCTTCTGGAGGCCCTGGGAGACATAGTTTCCTTGTCTTTCCCAGCTTCTAGAGGTGCCTGCATTCTTTGGCTTGTGTATCCACCCATTTTCAAGGCCAGGAGTGTATCATCTTTAGATTCCTTCCTCTGACTCTGACCGCCGCCTCCATCACTGCACCACCCTCTCCTCTGTTTCTGCTGCCACGTCATCTTCTGTGACTTTGGCCCTCTTGCCTCCCTCTTACAGGATTCTTGTGATTACATTGGGCTCCCTGGAATAATACAGAAGAATCTCCCCATTTCAAGATTTTAAATGACATCTGCAAAGTCCCTTTTTCCATGTAAGATTACATATTTGTAGGTTCCGGGGATTAGGATGTGACAGCTTTGGTGAGCCATTATTTTGTCTACTACAGGGGGAAATAAAGAAATGTTGGGGGAATAATTTCCCAGAGCTAAAAAAATTGAAACGGTTTTTAAATGAAAACTTTCTCAAGTTACTTAACAGGATGATTGAGAAAAGATGGCTGGGTGTGGTAGCTCACACCTGTAATCCCATTATTTTAAGAGGCTGAGGCAGGAGGATCACTTGAATCCAGCAGTTCAAGACCAGCCTGGGCAATGTAGGGACACTTCTCTATAAAAAAGAAGGGAAAGGAACAGAAAGGATCAATACTTGGGCACTTTGCCATAAATTACAAGAATGATAAAGAGAGGGGGTGGCACAGGTCACTGGTAGAGTTTTGAGCTCAGCAGCATGTACTAAAGAGAAATAGAAGGCTTCCTTCAAGGTTGGAGGGAAAACTATATTGACTCAAAAATGATGCAGTAAGTTGAAGTATTAATTATGAAAGGAGAAATAATGCTTTATGTTTATGAAAAGATTTTAAAAGTTAACCACTCATGAACTCATTCTGGGGAAATACATACATTTGAGAAATACTCTGGCTATAAGAGTGGAAATCAAGAAAAAGAAAAAGACTTCCTAAACTACAGAACTAAATCGATGTTGCAGTGAAAAGCAATTCCATACCAGGAACGCAAAGATGATTCAATACTAAGAAATACACTATAAAATGGACCACATTGATAAGTTGAAGGAGAAAAAATTATATGACTGTTTCTACAGAGGCCAATAAAGCCTTTGAAAACATTTAATACCCATTTGTAGTTACAGTCTTGAAAACATGAATGGATACATCCTTTTAATTATAAACTATGTATATACCTCACACTAAAATCACTGGTATTTAGTGAGGAAACACTAGAGCGATTCCTACTAAGGTTAGGAACAAGGCAAACATTTTCTTAGTTTTATTATTATTTAATAGATTAACCAGTGCAATCAGGTAAGAGAAAAGAACTGGAGGCATAAAACTTGAAAAAGAAGAACCATCTCTGTTTGCAGATGACAAAATGGTGTCTCTGGAAAATCCTAGAGAACAAGATGGTAAAATACTCGGTAAAACTGCCTCAGAAAATAAAAGAATTCTGCAAGACAGCAGGTGGTAAAATTAATAGAGCAATTAATAGATTTCATATAATATATAAATTGCACATATGGAGTTAAAAAATGAATTGTTTCTCACCAGGTACTCACAGGGAGGACCAAGGAGACTCTCGAGAAAGCTTCCTTCCTAGTGGTGGTACAGCTCACTTCTCCCCTAATGCTCCCCTGTCCCTCACCACCCATGGGAAAAAACTTAAAACTTAGTGTTGGAGGAGGGCAACAGTGTTACTCTTATGAGAGAGGGAAGTTAAAGTTGTAGCAAAATAGCCTCCATTCTAAACACAAGGTAACACTAGAATTTTATATAACGAGAATAACCATTCCAACATTAAATCTCAAATCAAACTCAACTCCTTGCTTCCATCCTTTTCTTGGTTTCTTTCTTGTTCTTTCTTTCTTTCCTTTTTGATTTCTTGAAATAAGGTCTTGCTGTGTTGCCCAGGCTGGAGTGCAGTGGTGTGATCACCGCTCACTGCCCCCTCAGTCTCCTGGGCTCAAGATATCCTCCTGCCTCAGCTTCCTGAGTGGCTGGGACTACAGGCATGCGTCACCACACCCCGCTAACTTTTAACATTTTTTGTAGAGATGAGATCTTGCTTTGTTACCTAGGCTGGTCTCAAACTCCTGGGCTCAAGTTATCCTCTTGCCTCAGCCTCCCGAAGTGCTGGCATCACAGGCGTGAACGACGGCACCTGGCCTGGTCATTTCCATTGCAAGCTGGATGTTGTGAATTTTACCATGTTGGATGCTGGATATTTTTGTATTCTTATAAATAATCTTAGGCTGGGTGCAGTGGCTCATGCCTATAATCCCAACATTTTGGGAGGCTGAGGTGGGTGGATCACTTGAGGCCAAGAGTTTGAGACCAGCCTGGCCAACGTGGTGAAACCCCATCTCTACTAAAAACACAAAAATTAGCCAGGCGTGATGGTGCATGCCTGTGATTCCAGCGCCCACTGCACTCCAGGCAACAGAGTGAGACTCTCTCAAAACCAAACAGAAAAAGAAACACATAAATAATCTTGTGCTTTTTTTCTGAGATGCAGTGAAGCTACTGAGAATGGTTTGATCTGTGGGGTCTTGCTTTGATGATCTGTTAGGTGGGTGTGGAGCAGTGCTTAGTCCAGGGCTAAATCCAGGCCAGCCGCTGAATACTGAGCCGATGCCCAGTGAATCAGGAGTTGTGCATTCTGGCTGGTGGGAGCCCCCAGAGCCCCAGCTGCTGTTCTTTACTTCCACATGGTGGCTTTCCCTGGCCCAGGCAGTTTCTTCACACGCATGTAGCGAATAATCAAGGAGACGCTTTGCAGATGTCCAGGGCTCTGTTTTGCCAGCTCTCTCCTTTTTGGTCCTCTGTCCTGAAAAGTCTAGCCATCTTGGTCTCCTGGGACTGTAGGCTCTGTTTCCTCCACCCAGAGTGACCCCTCTCTTCCACCAGTGTCCCCCCCTTCCCTAGTCCCCGTCTGCTAGGGAAGGGTGAGTCCTTCCCTCGCCCCATGCCAGGGCCCTCGAAGAACTCACCTGCTTCCTGCCTCCTGTTCTACTGAAGGCCATGGGCTAGGATGCCTGTGCAGCCTGTGGGCTCAGACATTAGCGCCTTTGTGGGCCCCAGGGAATCTCATCTCAAAAATACCCCCACCCTGAGAGTCCAGCCCTGTGAGGTTTCCCTGAGCCCTTGGTCTGGAAGCAGTGCTGCCCCTGTGTGGGCTGAGGCTGACTGGCCACTCAGGCTCCATGCAAGGGACATGAGTCCCACGCCAGTCCCTGATAGCCAAGGCCACAGCTGCCCCCCCAGCTGCTCTTTCCCTTCCTGCAAAAAGTGCAGTTTGCCTAGCTCGGGCTCTTAGCTGCCCTCACCATTCGAAGAATCTTCTGGGCCCAGACCACCAGGAGATACCAACTCTCACATTTCTTTTTTTGAGTACCTGCCGGATATAGGAAATCTTTTGTAGAACTAGGGGAAGATGGAGAGAGAACAGCCAAGTCCTACCCCAGAGAAATTCCCACCTAGTGGTGGGCAGAGGCCTGCCATCATTGTCACTGGTGGTGTAATCATTCACGCGGCCCAGCGCTGGTGCCAGGACTGTGTGCCAGGCTCACTGCTCTGCGTCTGTTACTTCATCTCAGCAGACCGCTCTCAATATCCCCATTCTACAGATGGGGAAATGAGGCTCAGAGAGGTAAGACTCATACAGCTGCACACAGCTGGACATACAGCTGCCTGCACAGTAAAATGCAGGATCAGTGACAGCAGGGGAGAGAGCCTTTCCAGCCGGAGAGCCAGGAAGCCAGCTCTGGAGATGGGCAGGCCTTGGACAGAGGACTGGGAACAAGGGCTAGGAACCAACAGCAAGAGAGGTTCGAATCAGGTGCTTGCCTCCAGCTGAGCCAGACTTGGGGTGTGGAAAGGCTTGGAAAGCAGGAGACGCTGTGGATGGAGGTGGGAGAGGCTGGGAACTGGTCTTTGCTATTTCAGGGGCGTGGAAGGGACTTTTGAGTTTGAGAGTGACGTGTCTGGAGCTCCCTGGTTCCACAGGGTGGATGTGCTGGGGCCTGAAGCGGGCTAAGAGCAGAAATCAAAAACAGGTTTGTTTGTGAGTCAGTAGCTGGGAACACGCGAGGAAGCAGGCTTCTTGGAGCTCGACTCCTTCCTCAGCCCTGTGGACTAGGCAGCGGCCCACGCCTCCCCGCCCCGGCCACAGCCCCCCGCCAACGCTGGCCAGCAGCAGCTTTTGCTCCGACGGCCTCTTTCCAACCTCAAGGCCGGGGAGCAGCCCGCTGGGCGCCTTCCTGCGCGGGCGTCCACCCTGGCTGCTGTGTCTAGACTGCAGACACAAGGGCTGGCGGGGGCCAGGGGACGGGCCAAAACTGGGCTGAAATCATGTTCAAAACCACAGTCAGGGCGGACTTGTCAGAAAATATTCCTTTCCCTGAGCCGTCGCAGCTCAGCCTCCTTGAATCACCCAGCCACTTCCTTCCTGTGTATATCTTACGCACGCTAAGGGATGGGGTGGGATCAACATGTGTGTTTTTACTTCTTTTAAGTTTTGTCTATGTTTTGTCCCTTCAGCAGGTTGTAGGCTGTGGGGGTGGGGCTGCTTCCGAGGGGCCTTTGTCACTGTAAGGGACACTGGGGACAGCTTGGGTTTTCTCTGCAAGCTGAAAATGTTTGGTTGTGAGAATGACTCGCAGAAGGGTCTCTCCAGGGCCATGCTTAGGACCCTTGTAGGTGCTGTGTTTAATCTGAAAACAGCCGAAAGAGGCTTTCGATCTTTTACAGGTAAGACAGACAAGGAAGGTGATCAGGGAGGCTGGAGAGCTTGCCAAGGTCACGGACCCCCGGCTTTCTGCCTCCTAGGTCCAAGCTCTTTCCTGGACATCTGCAGGCAATGTCGACACCCCCTCCAGCGTCTGTGGCGGGCAAAGGCTGTGCCTCCACCGCCAGACCTTCCGATGCCGCTGCGTTTCCTGAGAAGCCCCGGGGCTTTTGGCTTGTTACTTTTTCTTTCCCTTGAAGTAAACAGAGTAAGAGAGTTGCTCAGACGTCTTTGGCTGTGACCCACAGGAGATGATGCAATCTGCACAGCCCCCCACCTGCATGTGTATGCACAGGTGTGGACAGATACCTGAAACTGGTACCAGCTTCACAAAACACTCGCCCTTATGCAAGACACATTCACCCTACACTCATCCTCCATCTCGACAGAAAATTCAAGTATACGTTCATAGCTGACATATGCATGCATGTACAAATGTATGCACATATATCCGTGTACGTGTATAGCTGATACCATTTTCATGGAACACTCACCCTGTGTGTGATATACTCCTGATACCATTTTCATGGAACACTCACCCTGTGTGTGATATACTCCTGATACCATTTTCATGGAACACTCACCCTGTGTGTGATATACTCCTGACACCATTTTCATGGAACACTCACCCTGTGTGTGATATACTCCTGACACCATTTTCATGGAACACTCACCCTGTGTGTGATACACTCCTGATATACCATTTTCATG
>PVKV010030376.1:8877-22461 GCA_004027835.1 Alouatta palliata | reverse complement strand
CGGACGCCCCTCCCCCACAGAGCTGGACCGTCCCGGGTTCAGCTGCGCTTGCTGTGAAACTCTCGATCCCGAGAGTTTCCAATGGCTGTTTTTTTGTGGGGTTGGGACCAGCCGAGCCTGATCACCTGGCTCCCTGCCTCAGAGCGTCTTTTTTAGTTGAATGATCGACTGTCTCCCAGGTGTTCCAGCCGCCTGTTGACAAGGCGCCGGGATCTGTATGATTTCCCGTGCGGTGACCCGCTGCACCGGCTGAAACCGCGGGCGCTGGCGTTTTTTTGCCTGGGAAATCTCCTGGCCTGGCTGTCTGTTTCAGTCCCCTTTTTTTAATCAAATGAATGGGCGGCTCTGCCTTCCCGGAGTTCCAATTGCCAGGGAAAACGGCACCCGGACCCACGTATTTTGTATTGGGAACTGCTGCGCCATGGCGCCGCTCCAAACAGCGGCAGCGAAAACGGCCGCGCAGGCGAAAACAGCCGAGCCGGCGAAAAAAACCAGGTGCGCTGGCGGCCCGTGGGGCTCCTCCCCCTGGGAATCTCCTGGTCGGTGGGCAATAAAAATCCGTCTGGGAATGTGGCGTCCACTCACCCTCCACGCTTTCACTGGGAGCTGCAATCCTCAGCTGCTCCTAATCGGCCATCTTGGATCCTCCCAAGAGTAAATATTTTAACTCTGTGAGCCACAGATTCTGTTGCAATTAAGTCAACTCTGCCATCATAGTATGAAAGCAGCCATAACTAATGTGCACATCAATAAAATTTTATTTACAAAATAGGTATTGAGTCATATTTGACCCACAGGGCCATAGTTTGTCAACACTTTATGGAGATAACCATGTAAGCATGAATGCTTTTTATTCAAAAAGTAGTTTCGAAGGAAGGAGAAAACTTTTGGATCTCAGTAACTGGTGCTCTTCTGTTGAGCTAACTTGGACTTCCTGAGGCAGCTCCCTGCTAAGCTACACAGAAATGAATCACCAGGACCAGAGTCTATGAGTGCTGTTATTCATCTCACATGAACCTACAGGAGTGAATAGGAGTTATAGCAACACTTTCCAAATATGTGTCTGAAGTCACATATTCTTTACCTTTCAATCTAATTCTTTACCTTTCAATCTACTGTAGTAGAGTACCTGTCCTTACTGTGCTGTTGAAACTTACCTTGTCAATGTCATTATTAATCCCTGTATTGCAAACTTCAAAGATTGTGTGTATGTGGTCTTCTTCTTAATCACTCTGCAGCATGCATATGTAATGGATGGCCCTGTCTTTCTTTAATGCTTTGTCTTTTCTTGGCTTCTGACACCAAAGTTTCTGTTTTCTTTCTACCTCATTGGCTACTCTTGTCTCATTGCCTATGTTGACTCCTTCAGTGTAGGCTCTAAATTTTAAACCGAGTGCCCCGCAGTTAGCTTTTCTTTATTTTCTTTCTTCCCATACCTAATCTCATTTAGTACTTTGGTTTAAATGACATTTATATTAAACGATTCAAAAATTCATAACTCCAGTTCTGGGCTTTCTCTTGAGATTTGGAGCCATTTATACAACTACTGTCCTGATGTCTGTGTTTGGCAGTTTAATGGCCATCTCAGGTTTAATACTTGCAAGGCAGAAGTACCTGCTTTTCCCCAATTTCTACTCTCTCAGTTTATTGCACCATTCTCCTACTTGGCTGGGTAAATGCCACCTTTTGTGTGTGTGTGTCTCTTTCTTACAAGCTCCAGATCATAAAAAGCTCCAATCATAAAAAAAAAAAAAACAGAGCCCAAACCAAATGCCTTCTCTCTGTCTGTACTAATCCAAATCATCTCTCTGACAGACTATTCCAGCAGTCTATTAACTGTTCTTCAAATTCTTCTTTTTTCTGGTTACGTGTTCCTCAAGGAGCAATCGGGGAATTTAAAAGGTAAATCGAATCACGGCTCTCTTCTGCAAAGAATTTCTAATTACTTTTTGGTACACTCAAAATCCCCTAATTTTCTACATTATTTGCACCCACCCCCACAATTCTCTAATCTCATCTTCTGTCACTCTCCCTCCTTCCCTTTATTCCAGCCACATTGCTTGTTCTTGCTGTAGAACTTATTGTACCAGCTGTTTCTTCTGTCTGAAATGTTTCTTTCCCCAGGGTCTTTGCATTACCAGTTCTTCTTCTGAGCCTCAGCTCAAAAGTCATCTTGTTAGGCCTTTCCATATCAACTATACATCATTTTACTCACCACCCATAGATACAATTTCTTATGTCCTTTTTCTCATTTTCCACCTAGCTTTTACCACAAGGATAAGTGTGCGTTAGGGTGAAACCCCATCTCTACTAAAAATACAAAAATTAGCTGGGCATAGTGGCAGGCACTTGTAATCCCAGCTACTTGAGGGGCTGAGGCACGAGAATCACTTGAACCTGGGAGGCAGAAGTTTCAGTGAGCTGAGATTGTGCCACTGCACTCCAGCCTGGGCAACAGAGTGAGACTCTGTCTTAAAAAAAATAAATAAGTGAGTTCCTGATAGCATCGGTGTCCATTATTCATTGTTTATCCAGCCTGGTTCATTTCAAAAGCAGTTGAATCTCAGCAGTGAGTCACCAGCTACTACAATGCATCTCTTCTTCCTGCGGCAGTTAATTTGTTTTCAGGATCTTTTGAAGCTACAAATCTTCCTTGATATAGAGAGTATGGGCTGCCTTTTCCCCAAGGAGTGACTCTAGACATTTTTCCCCAAAGTCACAGTCTTCTACCTACTTCCTCTTTAGCTCCTTGTATGATTTTAGACTATTTTCCTTTCAGATTCTCTTTGATTATGATACATATTTATGCATGATAAAGAGTTCACGAACTCTTGACTTCAAAAGTGGGACAGTTCCAGTTTACACCTGTGGTATCAGCATAATTATTAATGGCACCCCTTTTTGTTCCCAGAATTGTCTCAGATTGGACAATGTATTATATAGTCATCCTGACTGTATGCAGTCATTTCTGCTCTTTTGTCGTTGAACTTCTGTTCTGCCAGTTTTCAGCTCTCATGGTGAGGAGCCTCAGGTGGCATTGCATTCTTAGTGCATCCCTGGGGACCCTCATCATGAACTGGCACATCTGGTCATTGAACTCCAATTTCAGCTTTGCGGCCACTGTCTTTTCCTACCTCAGCAGACAGACTAATTTATCTAGGTGACACAAATTAACAGTGAACAATCACCACTCCTTAGAGCTGCTGAGCTAGGCTTTGCATAGGGAATTGCCTGCCTCGGAAGGCCACACTTTGTTAGCCATTGATTTGTATAACTTAAAATGCTGTGGTATACTCTTTTTAAGTAGTCTATAATTCAGATTTCTACCACTGAATTATATTAGTCTTCACTCAAATTAGTTATAATTTACTGCATTTCACAAGGAAATCCTATAAGATGGGGTGATGTTTCACTGAAGCAGATGTGATTTTGGCCAGATGTCTTAATACTGTTGGCCCTCCATATCTGCAGATTCCACATCTACAAATTCAGGCAAGCCTGGATTGAAAATATTTGGGAAAAAATTCAATAAAAATAACATTACAACAGTAAAAAATAATATTGTAAAAACAATACAGTACTACAACCATATAGCATTTACTTTATATTAGGTATTATAACAAATCTGGAGATATTTTAAGACATACTGGAGGATGTGCATGGGGTTATATGCAAATACTATCCCATTTTACATCAGAGAAATAAGCATCCTCAGATTTTGGTATTTGAAGTGGGTGGGTTGTGGGGGTTGAGGAGTGGATTCTAGAACAAATTCCTTGCAGATACCAAGGGACGACTGTATTTTATGTTTGGTTTTTTTTTTTGGAGACCGAGTCTCACTCTATTGCCAGGCTAGAGTGCACTGGCCCCATCTTGGCTCACTGCAACCTCTGCCTCCCAGGTTCAGGCAATTCTCTGCCTCAGCCTCTTGAGTAGCTGGGATTATAGGTGCCCACCACCACACCTGGCTAAATTTTTTGGGTATATTTAGTAGAGACAGGGTTTTACCATCTTGGCCAGGCTGGTCTTGAATTCCCGACCTGATGAGCCACCTGCTTTGGCCTCCCAAAGTGCTGGGATTACAGACATGAGCCACCGCGCCTGATAAGAAGTTTTATTTTGGGGATGGGAGTCTCGCTATTTTATCCAGGCTGGAGTGTAGTGCTATCCATAGGCATGACCAAGCAACAATCCTGCTGCCTCAGCCTCCAGAGTAGCTGGGACTACAGGCATGCACCACTGCACCTGGCACTTTTTTTGAGTTATTCTGACATCATTTTGCCAACATTTTGGCTGTGGCATATACTAATCCATCTTGGCTATCACGTAGCCTATTAAATATGTATCAGTTCACTTTTGATGTCTTTTCTTTAATCTCTGAAGATGTTAACCAACTCTGTTGTTGATGCTTTAACATGCAAATGTTAATTCTATTCATTTGTGTTTAAATAAGTAAGCCCTGAGATTCTTAGTTCTGAGGTTATCATTGTATTGCTTTGGTTTTACTGCGAAACGGTTGTTGTTTTAAAGCAACAAAGTTTTGAACAAACTGCCTCAAAACTTTGTTGCTTTAAAACAACAACCATTCATTTAGCTCATGAGTCCAAGAGTTGGCAGTTTGGGCTGAGTTCAGCTGGGTGGTAGTGTGCTGATCTTGGCTGGACTCACATCAGTTGGCTCCGATTCTGGGGCTTGGTTGGCAATTGGCTGTGGTTAGGGAGCAGATGAGCCATGTGTTTCTCATCGTCCTGCATCCTGGGCTTATTCACATGGTTGAAAAGGTTTCCAGACATCAAAAGGACAAGCTCCAATTCAGAAGTGATTTTAAAGCCTCTGCTTATGTTTCCGTTATTAATGTCAAAGTAAGTCATATGACTACGACCAGCCTCAATTGGAGTGCAGTGGTGTGATCTCGGCTCACTGCAACCTCCGGCTCTTAGGTTCAAGCAATTCTCTGCCTCAGCCTCCTCCCAGGTAGCTGGGATTACAGGTGCCCACCACCACACCCAGCTAATTTTTGTATTTTTATTAGAGACCGGGTTTCACCATGTTGGCCAGCCTGGTTTTGAACTCCTGACCTTGTGTTCCACCTGCCTTGGCCTCCAAAAGTGCTGGGATTACAGGCGTGAGCCACCATGCCCGGCCATGGTAATGATTTTAAGTGGAAAGAGTGTGGGTGGGAACCAAAGGAAAAAGAGAAAATAGACATTATGAACATAGAGGCTTACTTATCCAATCTGAAAGCGAGATTATGAGAGAAAATGGTGACTGGGCTAACCTCGTGGCCTGTGAGGCCTTCCTACATTGACTAGGGAGTCTTGAAGGGATAGAAAACTGGCTTTCAGGTGGAGTGAGTTGAAAAGGAAAGGGAAGGGAGAGCCTATGGCCAAGAGGAACTTTATCTGTCTTCAAAGGGAATAAAAAATGAACTGCAAGGTGTAGCTGCTCCCCTGACCACTTTCAAATTTATATGCTTGATTAAATAATAGATTCTTGCAGAAATCAAAAAAGCTCTGAAAGGTACCAAATGTAAAATATATGGCATTCCCATTCCTGACCTTCAGTTCCCCACTTCCCATCCTCTTCTTGTT
Organism: Alouatta palliata; assembly: GCA_004027835.1. Taxonomy (NCBI): domain Eukaryota; kingdom Metazoa; phylum Chordata; class Mammalia; order Primates; family Atelidae; genus Alouatta; species Alouatta palliata. The sequence continues at coordinate 16,870 of PVKV010030376.1, read as the reverse complement.
TCAATTTATAGATGATCTAGGAACTGACATGCATTTTCACCTGAAAAAGAAAGAGAAAATCAACTTAAATGGTGGCATACCATGTTAGTAATTCTATATTTTGGACTCTTCATGTAACGCCTTTTGGACATATGCCATTTCAGTACATATAGTACTGAGTAGGACCTAATGGGTACCTAATTAAACAGAATGTCCACACTGTTCTATTTTATGGACAGGCTTTAGATGTTACATAGGTTTAGTGGCCATATTTTAATGTTTTAGAGTTGGTTTTTCTTAATTTTTTGAGGCAAATGCTTATCACATTACTTTTTATCAGGGAGAAAAGAAGTTGGTTAATAGGTAAAAAAATACAGTTAGAAGAAATAAGTTCTAGTATTTGGTAGTACAGTGGGGAAATTATCGTTAACAGTAATTTAATATATAAAAATAGCTAAAGAGAAGAATTGTCATAAACAAAAGAAATTGTTCTAAACACAAAGAAAAGGTAAATGTTTGAGATGATGGATTCCCAGTTACTGTAATTTGATCATTATACATTGTATATAGGTATCAAAATATCACATATATCCCCAAAATATGCACAACCATTATGTAGTAAAAAATTGTTTAAATTAGCGTTATCTAGCGTAAAAAAGTAAAAATATTTATGGCTATGATTTTGCCTCTGATCTTTTTCACAAAAAATATCGTAGCCACCTTTTCAGTAATTTCTAAATTATCTGAAATTTCAGTTTTGATTATTTTTTCTTTGACTCAAAAATGCTTCCATTTTTTTCCTTCAAGGAGATAGTCTTTTTATTATGTTTTGGCAATTAAAATAAAATTTGGCTATTTATATCCTAATTCGCATTATTATTTTAAAAATTTTAAGAAAAACCCAATATATTTTTTGTGGAAGTAGTGTTCTATTCTGTCTTACCTGATGGTGCTTAAGGAAATGTTTTACTTTCATACCCTAAGCCTAGCCCTAACTACCAGAATGACACAGCCTTGCATGGAAATTACTGATATTTAGAAGATGTATACCACATTCTAGCCCATCACAGTGAGGACCCCACACAGTTAAGTTACACATTCTATGCCATTACATGAAATGTGACTCTATTACTTATTATAGGCTAGTAACTGATCTTTTCTGCCATATTTGACAGATACATACATTCAATTCAATTTTTTTTTTTTTTTTTTTTTTTTTGATACAGAGTCTCACTGTGTCACCCAGGCTGGAGGGCAGCGGTGCCCTCCGGTGATCTCGGCTCACCGCAACCTCTGCTTCCTGGGTTCAAGCGATTCTCTTGCCTCAGCCTCCTGAGAGCTGGGATTACAGGCATGCACCACCACGCCTGGCTAATTTTTGTATTTTTAGTAGAAATGGAGCTTCACCGGCTGGTCTCAAACTGCTGAACTCATGATCCACCTGCCTCAGCCTCCCAAAGCACTGGGATTACAGGGGTGAGACACAATGCAGGGCCATAAATCCAATTTTTATCTTACATAACTTAAAGACATTTTTCTTCTTTTTGATAAAAAACATCAACTTTGAGGGGCAAACTTTTTCTTGGTCTCTCTAAATGTGGTATATACTTTATTCACAACTTAAAGTGACTTTTCTCACTCTGTAATTCAACAATTTCACTCCCTATCTCCCTAGACTGCCAAGTACAATTGTTTGTTTGAACCAAATCTCAAGAGTGGCCAGCAATGATTTGGCTAAGAGTTAAATTGAATTCTCAGAGGGACGAGTTTCATTATGGTTGCAGAGCCACCCTCATCCCACACCACAAAACATTCATTTACCACGGTCATGTCAGAAGGTGTGAGTGTAGTCAGCCTTCCTTATGTGTGGGTTCCGCATCCTTGGATTCAACCAACCGTGGATCAAAAATATCGGGGAAATAAACAATAAAAATAAAAATACAACAATGGAAAAATTATAAATAAAAATTAGTGTAACAACTATTTATACAGCATTTACATTGTATTAGGTATTATAAGTGATTTATAGATGATTTAAAGTATATGGGAGGGCTGGGCATGGTGGCTTATGCCTAAAATCCTAGCACTTTGGGAGGATGAACAGTCATATAACTCAAGATCAGGAGTTCAAGACCAGCCTGGCCAACACAGTGAAACCCCATTTCTACTAAAAATACAAAAATTGGCCAGGTCTGGTGGCACATGCCTGTAATCCAAGCTATTTGGGAGACAGAGGGAGAGAAATCGCTTGAACCTGGGAGGCAGAGGTTGCAGTGAGCTGAGATAGTGCCACTGCACTCCAGGCCTTGGAGACAGAGTGAGACTCTGTCTCAGGAAAAAAGAAAAAAGCAAGTGGGAGGATGTGTGTAGGTTATATGCAAATATTACCCCATTGTATATCAGGGACTTGAGCATCTATGGATTTTTATATCCATGGGGACCTGGAATCCCAAGCATAACAAGGAATACCTGTACTATTCAAATGAATGCAAAGCATCTAAACATGTGAAAAATGTTTGGCCCATATTCAGGCACTGGCTTGACCCTGCTGAAAGAAACATCATTCTGCATTCTCAAGTATTTGTGTGTTATTGGTTATATCCAAGAAGGTGAAAGCAGGTGAAAGTACTTTTTCCTTTTTAATAAGACATGGTAATTCATAGGAGAAAGCAAAGCTGTTACGGTGCTAAACAACATTCAACTAATCAGTAATTTTATAATCACCAAGAAATAAGTCAGTACGAGAACAACAGGTGGGAAAGAATAAAGAGTCATGTGACCCTCACCTGTTTATTTTTGCCTTTTTTCTTCTTCAGTGTTCTGAATGGTTTTTAGTCAAAAGTAGTTTAGGAATGATAAGCCATAAAATTTTCTAGGGTTAGAAATGATAATAGCTTACGTTATACAGTCATTCTGATAGTAATATCTAATTAAGTGATTAGTTCTATTTACAAGTACTTTCTGAGCATAGCATAATAACTATGCCTTACAGTCATTTATAGACTACAGACTGGTTGAAATGGGTAACATTCTAACACAATTAATTTGAAATATAGTAGTCTGTTTACTCTTTCTGGAACAAGAAAATTTTTTTTAAAGGGACTTTTATCAATGTAATTCCTATAGAAGACTCCTACACAAATTTACAGAATTATTAATGAGAAAAACTCATTTCATAAAGAGCATGACATGGCAGAAAGCACATGGAGCAGGGCCTGGGTCCTTGTCCCAGCCCTTCCGCCAGCACCATGGGTGATCTGCATATTGTTCAGCCTCTGGGCTCCAATTTCTTTGTCCTCAATATGAGAGAGTTAGAATAGAAACGTAAGATTTAGAGACTGGGATGAATATGGTATCTATGTTCCCCAGAAATTTGCAGACAAAAGATTTAATTACTTGGATTTTATAAGGAATTTATGCTTCTTTTCTTTTTATATATTAGAAATATTTATGAAAAGTTGTTTCAAAAGGAATTGTTTCTCTGATGAGAAAAATATCTAAATAACTATTGATCACTGGGAACTGCTGGGTAATCCAATGTAATGAACTGATTATTTTCTTGTCCACAAGCAGAAAAGACAGAACGTCCTCTTAAAATGAAAAATAACAACAACATAAAACACAATAAGTTATAGATGTTTGCATAGAAAATGGCATAACTTTTATTTTTTGTGTATGGTAAAATGCTTATAACATAAAATTTACCATCTTAACCTTTTCAAGTGTATAGCTCAGTGATATTCATGAACTACAACAATATCATATAGTGACAATACAATGATTCATATTGTTATGTAATCATCACTACCATCCATTTCCAGAACTTTTTCATCCTGCAAAGCTAAAACTTTATACCTATTAAACAAGAACTCCTTATTTCTCTCACCTCTGGGCCCTGGCAACCACTGGCCATAACTTTTTAATTTTTAAGCTTAGTGGCTTCCTTGCATCCTCATTCTCTTTGATATCTTTGTAGCATTGAACACCACTGACAATAACTTTTTAAAAGTTTTTTTTAATCTCTCTGTTTTTCAAAACTCCTCCTCTGCTTTCTGCACAAGCTCATCTTTTTCCTTTCCTCCTCATTGGATGGCTGAAAAACTTTGAAATTTACATGAAAAACACGGCTCCATTAAAAAGTGGGCAAAGGACATGAATAGACACTTCTCAACAGAAAACATTTATACAGCCAATAAACATGAAAAAAAGCTCAACATCACTGATCATTGGAGAAATGCAAATCAAAACCACAATGAGATACCACTCACATCAGTCAAAATGGCTATTATTAAAAAGTCAAAAAACAACAGATGGCGGTGAGGTTGTGGAGAAAAAGGAACCCTTTTATACTGTTGATGGGAGTGTATATTAATTAGTAACCACTTTGGAAGACAGTGTGGCAATTCCTCAGAGACTTAGAGGCAGAAATACCATTTGACCCAGCAATCTCATTACTGGGTATATACCCAAAGAAATACAAACTATTCTATTATAACGATACATACACGCATATGCTCACTGCAGCTCTTTTCACAATAGCAAAGAAATGGAATCAACCTAAATGTCCATCAGTGATAGACTGGATAAAGATAATGTGGTACATATACACCATGGAATATTATGCACAATAAAAAGGAACAAGATAATGTCCTTTGCAGGGAAATGGATGGAGTTGGAAACTATTATCCTCAGCAAACTAATGCAGGAACAGAAAACCAAACACCGCATGTTCTCACTTATTATTGGGAACTGAATGATGAGAACACATGGACACGGGAGGGGAACAACACACACTGGGGCCGATTGTGGGGGAGGGAGAGCATCAGGAAGAATAGCTAATAGATGCTGGGATTCATACCTAGGTGATGGGATGATTTGTGCAGAAACTACCATAGCACATGTTTACCTATGAAACAAACAACATATCCTGCACATGTATCCCAGAACTTAAAAGTTGAAGACAAAAAATGATAGAAAAATATAAATTGTCTTATTAATTGCAAAAATAAAGATTTTTTTAAAAAAATATTTTAATCGTCATCTCTCACTAACAGTTTTCCCCATGGCATGGATTTTTTGTGACTTTGTCATGTTTATGTAGATTACTATGATCCTGTGCTGGTACTCTAATCTCTGCTGAGAAAGAACATTGCCACTCAAGAATGTTGTCATCACCTCAGAGTCAGTGTTCATCCCCTTATCTCTCCCACAACTTGTTCCTCTATTTTCTCTGTTTTGCTGCTTTTAGAATTTACCTAGTCATATTGTCCCAGAAACTCAAATGCTTCTTTATCTCCTGCTCCCACTCATGAAGTACATTCAGTGTCATGTTTGAAAAAATTTTGCATCTTTTATTTTCTCTTTCCATTTCTGCCATCCTGGGATAACTTCTGGTGGCCTACCTGGTGTCAAACTTTCTCTAAGCACAATTCATCCTCTACTCCCTAAACTTCTGTTCAAACCACTTTCCTTGTCTATTGCTTCTCTGCACCTGTTTCCTACTGTCTTTTTTTTTCTTTTCCTTTTTTTTAGGAGGGGGGGAGCAGAGTCTAGCTCTGTCACCCAGGCTGGAGTGCAATGGCCCGATCTTGGCTCACAGCAACAATTTGCCCCCCTGAGTTCAAGCGATTCTTCCACCTCAGCCTCCTGAGTACCTGGGATTACAGGCACCCACCACAATGCCCGGCTAATTTTTGTATTTTTGTAGAGAAGGGCTTTCGCCATGTTGGCCAGGCTGATCTCAAACTCCTGACCTCAGGTGATCTGCCTGCCTTGGACTCCCAAATTGCTGGGATTACAGACGTGAGCCACTGTGCCCAGCCTGAACTTGTTTTCTTGATTTCAAGTCTCTCAAACCGTATTTCCCCTTGAATATGCAATCTGTGCTCTAGTCACGCTAGTCTCTTTCCTGCTCCTTGGATATTACAATTGCTGTGTTTTTATTCCTGTGGTTCCCATTTTCCAAGCACCTTGTGTTTTCCTCTAGGTACAACCTGACATATGAAGGCCATTCCAATTCTCACTCATCTCCCTTTCTCTAAAATTCTATAGTATTCATAACTGGTAACCACAGGAATTTTAGAATTTCTCATAGGCCTAGATTGTCTGCTATACTTTGTATTTATTTGTGTTCCTCTTCCCCCTCAGGCACCTTAGTTGCAAATTCCTTGAGATCATAGATCTACAGAGTTGTGGAACAATTGAAGATTTTTCATAAGTTAGAAATGTTCTGGTTTTGAAATAGTTGTAAAAATAGCAACCTTAAAAACATATCAAGGGAAGTTGGAAAGCTTCTGCTGAAGTAAAGGAGTTGTAGCCAAATAACCTTTTTTTGTGGGGTGGGGGTGACCTTATTGCAGGGTAGTTGTTGAGATTATATTTTGGGAAGCAAAAGATGTAGATTCTGGAAGGAGGCCATAGAGAGGCGGAAGCTGGAGAAAGCCCCTGTGTAGACACCAACCAGAATTAAGACGAGGCTTATCAATGGATCACTCTTCATTTGCCTGTGATTAACTTGTGATTTGGCTCTATCTTAAAGAAATGTTACCAAAGACTTTGTTAAGCATGTGTTCTAAACAATCAAAAAGCTATATTGAAATTCCAGCATTTAGAAGGCGAATTTCCCTTTTTAGAAGAAACTTTCTGCGTTGTCTATTCTCTGACATTAGATGGAAGTGGAGTTGTAAAGTTGTAGATATGAAGTCTGAAGACCTAAGGTCACAAGTCTAAAGACCTAAATAAAGATCCTGCCCATAAGTCAGAATATGAGATAAATTTACATTTGCACAATCAGTTTGACAAGAAGTTTATCGATCTTTTCAAATAATGTGTTTTTGGTTTCATTGTTTTTGTCTATCGTTTTTCTCTTTTCCATTTCATTTATTTCTTCTTTTTTCATTAACTTTCCTTTTTTTCTCATTGCTTTTGTTTTATTTTTTTTTTCACCCCTAGTTTCTTAGATAGAAGCTCCTTTCTTTAATGAGGGTGGGACTCTCATGCTGAGATTAGTATCTTTACAAGAAGAGGAAGAGAGACCACAGTTTTCTCTTTCTTCACCATGTAAGAACACAGTAAGAAGGTGGCTGTCTGCAAGTTAGGGAGAGAGACCTCACCAAGATCTGAATCTGCCAGCACTTTGATCTTGGGCTTCCTGAACTGTGAGATATAAATGTGTTGTTTAAGCCACGAGTTGATGGTTTTTGTTATAGCAGCCTGGGCAAACTAATGCACTTCCTTTGAGAATTCTTCCCGGAGTATTTAATAGTGTAATGTTTAATTTCCAAGCATTTGAAGACTATATTTCTGTGACAAATTTCTAGTTTAATTCCATTGTAGTAAGAGAATGTACTGTGTATAATTTCAATTCTTTTAAATTTGTTAAAATTTGTTTTATGACTAAAGACATGGTGTGTTTTGGTGAATATGTCATGTGCTCTTGAGAAGAATATGTATTCTGTTTTTTCAGTGAAAGAATATTCTGTAACTTTTAGTTAAGTTGTTTTTGGTATTGTTTGTGTTTTCTTAATGCTTTCCAATTTTCTCTTTACTTTCTGTATTGATCAGTGAGAAAGCAGTTTTGAAGTCTCCAGCTATAAGCTTGGATTTATAGTTTTCTCCTTTCAGTTCTGTCAGTTTTTGCTGCATGTAATTGAATTGTTTTCTAGGAATTACAGTAAAAATACTTTACTGTTTGAGAGATTATGTTGGTGTTTCTTTGAGTTGTTATTTCCCTCTCTAACTCACCTGATATTACTTACTTTTTGCAATCCTTGAATAGTTGCTTTACATATTTTGTATAAGAATTTTTGTTGTTATCAGTGGGAAATAGCATATGGAGTTTACTTAGACTAGATTTTTATGTAAGTGGAATCCTACTATATGTAGTCCTTTGAGTCTGTCCACTTTCTTTTTTTTTTTTTTTTTTTTTTTTTTTTTTTTTTTTTTTTTTTTTTTTTTTTTTTTTTTTTTTTTTTTTTTTTTTTTTTTTTTTTTTTTTTTTTTTTTTTTTTTTTTT
>PVKV010030375.1:0-22362 GCA_004027835.1 Alouatta palliata | reverse complement strand
GGTGGCTCACGCCTGTAATCCCAGCACTTTGGGAGGCCGAGGCGGGTGGATCACGAGGTCAAGAGATCGAGACCATCCTGGTCAACATGGTGAAACCCCGTCTCTACTAAAAATACAAAAAATTAGCTGGGCATGGTGGCATGTGCCTGTAGTCCCAGCTACTCGGGAGGCTGAGGCAGGAGAATTGCTTGAACCCAGGAGGCGGAGGTTGCGGTGAGCCGAGATCGCGCCACTGCACTCCAGCCTGGGTAACAAGAGCGAAACTCCGTCTCAAAAAAAAAAAAAAGGTCTTTATAAGGAAAAGGTTCCATTCACTCTTCTGTCCACGAAGAATTAAATCCCATATATCCTCTAGGAGTGACCCTTAATATCTCATACATATGTCGAGAAATATATAAACTTTTGTTTATTTATTTATTTAGACTGGATCTCAGCCCAGGCTGGAGTGCAGTGGCACTATCTCACCTCATTGCAGCCTCTACCTCCCAGGCTCAAGCAGTCTTCCCACCTCAGTCCCCCCAGGTAGCTGGGACTACAGGTGCATGCCACCATGCATGGCTAGTTTTTGTATTTTTGTAGAGATGGGGTTTTGCCATGTTTCTCAGGCTGATCTTGAACTCCTTGACTCAAGTGATCCTCTTGTGTCAGCCTCTCTAAGTGCTGGGATTATGGGCATGAACTACAGCGCCCCACCATAACAACCTTTTTTTTTTTTTTTTTGTCAAGCATGTGGATGTCTTGAGTATTTTGAAGTCCCAAACATTCTCCTCTCTACCCCACCCAAATGAAGAGCATATGACCCAAATGAAGCCGAAATTTGAATCCAGAACATAAAGACACACGGATAGAAGACTGGGGTTGATGGACACAGCGTGGTGGCTCACTCCTATAATCCCAATACTTTGAAAGGCTGAGGCAGGAGGATTTCTGGGCAATTTAGCAAAACCATGACTCTACAAAAAATAATTTTTTAAAAATTAGCCAGGCTTGGTGGCATGCAGCTATAGTCCTAGCTACTCGAGAGGCTGAGGCAAGAGAATTGCTTGAGCCCAGGAGTTGAGAGATGCAGTGAGGCATGATACGGCCACTGCCTTCTGTCTGGGCAACAGAGCAAGACCCTGTCTAAAAACAGAAGAACAAGAACAAGAACAAGAAGACTGAGTTGAGTCATTTTCTTGGCAGCATCCAAAATGTACTGATTCAGGAATTCCTGATACTGAGGCCCCTGGAGATCCCCTAGTCTGGTTCTTTTTAAGCCTGATTTGTTCTTTTTTTCCTTGAATTCTGTGTTTTCTTGTATTATTCCAATCAGTTCTTTATCGCTTGAATTAGTCAGAATCTATGTCTGTGGTTTGCAAGTAAAGGACCATAACTAAGACAAGTGACAATGTGAAAGTGATGCTATGTTCTGGGCCAGATTATTTTGGGTTGAACCTGCTTGCAGACTGTGGGATGACCCAATGCTCCCACAATTTTCTTTACTAATTCTTATGGGCAACTTCTGATCTCTCAGTGCACAATATGCTGAAATAACACTTGTCCCTCACTTGGTGCAAAAATATTACATTATGTATTAGGTCCACATTTGTGCTTATGAATCTGTGCGGATAAAAGTAGTGTAGTGATATTGATGCCCATAAAAAACCATTCTGATCATAAAAGTAAATAATATCCTTCAGCTATAAAGTGGCCATTCAAATGATCCAGAATATGCTTCTATTATTTTTTTGACATTATCAATGAATGAAAGCACATGGCTTTAAAAAAGCAGTTTGTGGTAAAGGATCTTCAGATCCTTGAAGACAGATTTGAGAAATCTTGCCCTGGGGTATGAGAGACTATTGTGATATATCTATTTTTCTTGTTGTGGTTCACAGACTTCATCTTTCTCCCTGATACTTCAGTGATAATCAGGTCCAGGCTTGACAAATGTGTAGCTGAGTGTCATATGTTTAAAAAATTAACATGCAACAACATGAGCAGAAAATTCATAAAAAGAAAAGTCCAAATGGCTAATAAATATAGAAAAATGTGTTTAGTCTCAGTCATAAGCAATGATGTATTAGTCAGGATGTTATAGATAATGCTGCCGTAATGCTCAACCCTAAATCTCAGTGGCTTACAAGTTTTATTTTTTGTTCATACTCATCATGCTTAGTTGGAGTCTCTATTCCATGTTGTTCTATCAAATTGAATACAGTATGTTCATGTTAATCAATGATGGGACCTAGGCCATTTTCTGAAGCATTGTTGGTAATCAATAGCAGAAGTGAAAGAGAGCTCCGTAAGGTCTTGCTCAGCCCAGAAGTGACACATAGCATTGCTATTTACAACTCAATGACCAGAACAGGTCACAGGACCCCACCTAACCTCAAGAGCCATAACATAATTTTTTTGTTTTTGAGACAGAGTCTAGCTCTATTGCCCAGGCTGGAGTGCAGTGGCATAATATTGGCTCACTGCAACCTCTGCTGCCTCCCTGGTTCAAGTGATCCTTGTGCCTCAGCCTCCCTGGTGGCTGGGACTACAGCCATGTGCCACCATGCCCAGCTAATTTTTGTTGTATTTTTAGTAGAGATGAGGTTTTGACATGTTGCCCAGGCTGGTCTCAAACTCCTGAGCTCAGTAAATCTGCCTGCCTCAGCCTCCCAAAGTGCTAGGATTACAGGTGTGAGCCACCATGCCCAGCCCATAAAATTAAATCTTACCATGTGCTAGGAGGTAGAAAACCAGAGGTATTTGGTGGGGAGCATTAATTATTGTAACATATCATCAAAACAATAAGTTATTATTTTTCAGCTACCAGATTGACAACTTTATAAAGACAGCTAAAATCTTTTTTTTTTTTTTTTTTCAAAAAAAGTTAAAATATAGACATGGGGTCTCCCTATGTTGCCCAGGCTGATCTCAAACTCCTGGACTCCAGGGATCCTCCCACCTCAGCCTCCCAAACTGTTGGGATTACAGGCGTGAGTCACTGTACCCAGCCCAGCTAAAATCTTGTCTCATCAAATGTATAAATTGGAAATGAAAGTTTGTATGTCACTTCTGGGGCAATTTGACAGTATGCACAAATACACATGTACACAAACACACACACATACACACACACACAGAGAGTGTGCATACTCTTTACCCTGCAATTGCATTTCTAGAAATTCAACCTATGGAGATATTTAGCAATTGTGAAAAGATAAGTTTACGAAAGTATTCATTGAAGCATTTTATATAATGGTTGAAAATGTATACAATCCTTAAACACAACAATAGAGTAATGACCAAACAGCTTATGCCATATCTGTTAGATTAAATATTATGGAGCCATTAAAATTATGCTAGCAAAGGCTGGGCATGTTGGCTTACACCTGTAATCCCAGCAGTTTGGGAGGCCAAGGCGGGCAGACCACTTGAGGTCAGTAGTTCGAGACCAGCCTGTCCAATGTGGTGAAACCTCATTTCTACTAAAAATCCAAAAATCAGTAGGGCATGATGGCAGGTGCCTGTAATCCCAGCTACTTGGGTGGCTGAAGCAGGAGAATCTCTTGGACAGAAGTTGAGGCACCTCAAGAAATCCTTGAGGCAGTGAGCCAAGATCGTGCCACTGCACTCCAGCCAGTGTGATGGAGTGAGATGCTGTCACCCAAAAAAAAAATAATAATAATGCTAACAAAGTAATGTATGTATTATATGATTTTAAATGCCAAGGCCGTCTGTATGCGTTCAGTGTAACTTCTTGCTGCACTCTGCAAGTGCAAGTGAAAAAAAGCACCATGGAATTCTCCCTGAATGATTCTTTACTGATAATCAGAGGATACTGCAATTATCACTATTCCTTCAGCAGAGCTTGTACATCCACAATTAAGAACCTCAGCCAGGACTGCCCTTCCATGAGTAACACATTGTATTATTTTATAGCTCAGCTCTTCCCCATCCACAGAAGCTATCCTGGGAGCAAGATGGTGGGTGCTGTCCCTTCACAGAGTGCTTCCACTTCCCTAGAAGCTCATTTATGCTCAAGACTCGGAAAGAAATACAAATACTGACTCTTTTCTTCACAGTCCTTCCTATGGTTGAGTTTTCCTTCCCCAAAGAACTATCCCCTGTTCTCTATGAATTAGCAAAGTGCCCTGATCTTCTCATACTAATTCATTTCCTCCCTTCCTTCCTGCCTCCCTCTTTCCTTCTCTCCCTCCCTTCCTTTTTTGTTTCCTTCGAAGAAACATTTATGAGCAGTTTAAGTCTCAGGCACTGTGTCCAGTGCCAGGAATACCCCCAGTGAACAAGACACTATCTGTGTTCCCATGGAGCATATTATTCCTTGGAGAAGAGAAGGACAACAGCAATTGCAATATATCCCTGTGGCAAGCACTTCTGAAATGTCCCAAAGGATCCCTGCTTTCTGGTATTCATGTCCTTGTGTGATCTCCTGAGTGTTGGCTCTACTTATGACTTGCTTCTAACAAATAGAATATGATAAAGTGATAGGATGTCATTTTGAGATTAGGTAATAAAAAGACTCACTTCCATCATGGGTCCCCACTCCCCATCCCTTGCTCTGGGGGAAGCAAGCTCCCACTATTATGTTAATGATTGGTGTCATTTGTCAGAAAGAAGGTAATTGTAAATCTAATCACAATGAAAGCAAAACAGTGTTATCAAATCCTAATAAGACAGGATTGTCTACTGAAAGCTCTGAGCCTAAGGCTTCCTTTCGTCTTCTTTCTGTCATTCTTAAGAAGAGAAGTGGTTTAATGTGTGCAGCAGCAATAAAAAAAAAAAAAAAAAAAAAAAAGGAAGTGGTTAAAAAATAAATTGCAATACCAAACCAAAATTTTCTTCTTGATGTAATCAGAAAGATGAAAGATAATTGGAAAAGAAATCATAAGATAACTATTTTAGCTATTGCTGTCTCTATGTACTACTGAAATTCATCTCTTATTTGTGAGGCACTTTGAAAGCACTGACCTATGCTAACCAACCAAGACCCTTAGCCACAAAATGTTTTTTTTTATTTGTCAAGGAAAGCTTCCTTCTTAGCCAGGGTAAGCTGCTTTTTCAAACTAGGGCTAAGACAATAGTTCTGTACCTGAATGCATGGCACAGTATTATACCATGAATTTTTATGGTCTGTTGACAAATTTTAATCAGTATATAAACTTGACTTCCCCCTTCCAGCTGAGGATACACATTTTTATGTCTGTGTGACAGAAGGCTCTGTAGAGTCAGTTGGGAAAAGTGTATCCCACTCTCCATCTGTATTAAGGTTCTCTAGAGGGACAGGACTAATAGGATATACGTAAATATGAAACAGAATTTATGAAGGAGTATTGACTCACATGATCAAAAGGTGAGTCCCATAATAGGCTGCCTGCAAGCTGAGCAAGAAAGGCGTTCAAGTTCCAAAACTTCAAAAGTAGGGAAGCCAGCAGTGCAGTCTTCAGTATGCAGCCAAAAGCCTGAGAGCCCCTGGCAAACCACTGGTGTAAGTCGGAGAGTCCAAAAGCTAAAGAACCTGGAGCCTGATTGTTTGAGTGTAGGAAACATCCAGTGTGGGAGAAAGATGGAGGCCAGTCCAGTCCTTCCACATTCTTCTGCCTGCTTTTTTTTTTTTTTTTTTTTTTGAGACTGAGTCTTGCTCTGTCACCCAAGCTGGAGTGCAGTGGCACAATCTCAGCTCACTTCAACCTCTGCCACCCATGTTCAAGTGATTCTCCTGCCTCAGTCTCCTAAGTAGTTCGGATTACAGGCTCCTGCCTCCATGCCTGGCTATTTTTTGTATTTTTAGTAGAGATGGAGTTTCGTCATGTGGGCCAGGCTGGTTGTGAACTCCTGACCTCAGGTAATCCGCCCGCCTCGGCATCCCAAAGTGCTAGGATTACAGGCGTGAGCCACTGCACCTAGCTCTTCTACCTGCTTTATCCTAGCCATGCGGGCAGCTGATTAAATGATGCCCACCCAGATTGATGGTGGGTCTGTCTCTCCCAGTTCACTGACTCAAATGTTAATCTCCTTTGGCAACACCCTCACAGACACACCCAAAACAATACTTTGCATCTTCCAATCCAATCAAGTTGACACTCAATATTAACCATTATACCATCCTTAAGAACTATCACCACCAGGCTAGGTGGCTCATGCCTGTAATCCCAGCACTTTGGGAGGCTGAGGCGAGCAGATTACAAGGTCAGGAGTTTGAGATCAGCCTGGCCTACATGGCAAAATCCAGTCTCTACTAAAAATGCAAAAATTAGCTGGGTGTGGTGGCACACACCTGTAATCCTAGCTACTTGGGAGGCTGAGGCAGGAGAATAGCTTGAACCCAGGAGAAAGAGGTTGCAGTGAGCCAAGATCACACCATTGCACTCCAGCCTGGGTGACAGAGCAAAACTCTGTCTCAAAAAAAAAAAAAAACAAAACAAAACAAAAAAAAACTATCACGTTTTGGGTGGGCATGGTGGCTCACGCCTCATGCCTGATATTCCAGCACTTTGGAAGTCCGAGATGGGCAGATCACCTGAGGTCAAGAGTTAGAGACCAGCCTGACCAGCATGGAGAAACCCCATCTTTACTAAAAATACAAAATTAGTCAGGCGTGGTGATGCAGGCCTGTAATCCCAGCTATTCAGGAGGCTGAGGCAGGAGAATCACTTGAACCTGGGAGGCAGAGGTTGTGATGAGCCAAGATTGCACCATTGTACTCCAGCCTGGGCATCAAGAGCAACACTCCATCTCAAAAACAAACAAACAACAACAAAAAAAGAAATATCACCTTTCTAAACTGCTTTAAATTTTATATGGAACCAAGGAAGAGCCTATATAGCCAATACAATTCTAAGCAAAAACAACAAAGCTGCAGGCATCATGCTACCTGACTTCAAACTATACTACAAGGCTACAATAACCAAAACAGCATGGTACTGGTACCAAAACAGATAAGTAGACCAATGGAACAGAACACAGACCTCAGAAATAACACCACACATCTACAACAATCTGATCTCCAACAAACCTGACAAAAACAAGCAAGGGGGAAAGGATTCACTATTTAATAAATGGTGCTGATAAAACAGGCTAGCCCTATGGAGAAAACAGAAACTGAACCCTTTCCTTATACCTTATACAAAAATTAACTCAAGATGGATTAATGTCTTAAATGTAAAACCTAAAACCATAAAATCCCTAGAAGAAAACCTAGGCAATACCTAGAAGAAAACTTCGGCAAAGTCTTCATGACTAAAACACCAAAAGCAATTGCAACAAAAGCCAAAATTGACAAATGGGATCTAATGAAACTAAAGAGCTTCTGCACAGCAAAAGAAACTATCATCACAGTGAACAGACAACCTACAGAATGGGAAAAAATTTTGTGATCTATCCTTCTGACAAGGTCTAATATCCAGAATCTACAAGGAACTTAAACAAATTCACAAGAAAAAAATCAAAAAGTGGGTGAAGGATATGAACAGACACTTCTCAAAAGAAGACATTTATGTGGCCAACAAACGTATGAGAAAAAGCTCATCATCACTGGTCATTAGAAAAATGCAAATCAAAACCACAGTGAGATACCAGTTAAAATAGCGATTATCAAAAAAGTCAGGAAACAGCAGATGCTGGAGAGTTTATGGAGAAATAGGAACACTTTTACACTGTTGGTAGGAGTATAAATTAGTTCAACCATTGTAGAAGACAGTGTGGTGAGTCCTCAAGGATCTAGAAGCAGAAATACCATTTGACCCAGCAGTCCCATTACTGGGTATATACCCAAAGGATTATAAATCGTTCTATTATAAGGACACATGCACACATATGTTTATTGCAGCACTTTTACAATAGCAAAGACTTGGAACCAACCCAAATGCCCATTGATGATAGACTGGAAAGGGAAAATGTGGCACATATACACCATGGAATACTATGCAGCCATAAAAAAACGATGAGTTCATGTCCTTTGTAGGGATGTGGATGAACCTGGAAACCATCATTCTCAGCAAATTGACACAAGAACAGAAAATCAAACAATGCATGTTCTCACTCATAGGTGGATATTGAACAATGAGAACATGGACACAGGGAGGGGAGCATCCTACATTGAGGTCTGTAGTGGGGGATCTAGGGGAGGGACAATGGGGGGTAGGGAGTTGGAGAGGAATAACATGGGGAGAAATGCTAAATATAGGTGATGGGGATGGAGGCAGCAAATCACACTGCCATATATGTACCTATGCAACAATCCTGCATGTTCTTTACATGTACCCCAGAACCTAAAATGCAATTAAAAAAAATATATATATATATATGAATGAGTTTATGTCTTTTGGAGGGGCATGGATGTAGCTGGAAGACAAAATTCTCAGCAAACTAATATAGAAACAGAAAACCAAACACTGCATGATCTTACTCATAAGTTGGAGTTGAACAATGAGAACACATGGGCACAGGGAGGGGAACATCACATACCAGGGCCTGTCAGGGAATGAGGGATGAGGAAAGGGGGAGCATTAGGAAGAATAGCTAATGCATGTGGGGCTTAAAACCTAGATGACGGGTTGATAGGTGAAGCAAAACACCATGGTACATCATACCTATGTAACAAACATGCACATTCTGCCCATGTATCCCAGAACTTAAAGTAAAATTAAACAAAAAAAACCCTCCCAAGCCAGCAAAAATAGGTAACATATTATTTAAGAGATAAAGAAAAAAAAAAAAAAAAGAAAGAAAGAAACATCATCTTTCTATGGGAACAGTGAAGTCGAACAGTAGTCAGGGCAATCTACACTCGAAGGCTCCATAGCAATAAAGAATGACCAAGTAAGTAGTCAAACTGTCTTCAGTTTTCTAAAACCTGCTATCTAAAAACTACCATTCACCTGTAGATGAAAAGAGTCAAACTCTGTAAAATATTTGAAGAGATTTATTCTGAGTGTTAGAGATAGTGAACCCCAAGTTTTTCTTCAAATAATCAGTATGTTAGTATGTTCAGTTCTCTTATTCTTTAATTCTCTATTTTAAAGTTTAACTTCCTTGTAGTTTCAGTAAAAAACCTTCTCCACTGGTCCTAATCAGTAGTTTACATCTGTTCCCCCCTGCCCCTGGCTCTATCCTGACTCATCCTGGTCACCTGCTTTGGTCACCTGCTCCAGTCACCTGCTCCAGTCACCTGCTCAGGTCACCTTCTTTGACTTAGGTCACACTTGGCTACCTGCCTGTGACCCGCCCATAACCGTCCTTCGCACCAAACCACCCACCCTGCCACTCCAGCTTGGACCCCTGCTCTCTTTAAAATAGCCAATCGGGATTAGTCTAGCTTGTGCGGTCTAACCCTAGCCATTAGGGGAACAACACAGCAATAGGAGTGACCCCTGTCAGGGGTAAGTACCCCTTCCCCTCCTTGTCCAGGCATGCAGCCACCATTGCTCCATCTGTGAGTGACACCCTTCTATAGAAGTCAATTGCCTTGCTGAGAGGATTTATCTTTGAATGGTATTTCTTTTGCAGCATTGAAATTTTACTTATAACATGAGCCAAATATGAGTGACCATGGCCCATGACACAGCCCTCAGGAGGTCCTGAGAACATGAGCCCAATGTGGTCGAGGCGCAGCTTGGTTTTATAAATTTTAGAGATTTGGGCAACATAAACAAAATCAGAGTTTAGTCCTCACACCTTTTGATGCTTTTGAACACATTGTCCAAACTTCTAGAATTCCAAAATATGGCTAATCCTCCCATTTTTGGGTTGACTTCAAATCCTGACGTATGAAAAGGGTCATAGTTCAGAGATTAGTGGTCAGACTCATTCCAATAGCAACCAAATCAAATTTCAGAATTCTTGCAATCACAGTTGTGCTTTTATGGGAACAAATATTTCCTATTCATTTGTTTTGCCAAGGCAATAAAATATGACCAGTGATTTGCAGTGATAATATTTTCTCTGAAAAACTTCCTGATGTGCAAATTGGACTTTTTTTTTTTTTCTTTTCTAAGCTACATTATGGAAACACTTTGAGCATGTAAATGTTGGCATTTGTTCCAAGTGCCAACAGAGAATAACATTTCCTGAAAGAACGATGATTTCCTCTCTCAGAATTTTGGAATCTGCCTGATATATTTCTGGACAAATGGAATCAAACAGTATAGTCATACCCTGGAAGTGCAGAGGTTGGAAAAGAAGTGTAAAGGGCATAGTTGGGAGTGTAATTTTGTGCATAAGAACAGAAGAAGGTACAAGGTTAGAAAATTTTTATTACGCTTTTCTCTTCCACTGCAGAATTGGACCATGTCTGAGTGCCTGGAGTAAGCTTGGCAAAAAATCAGTTGATTCCCCATGTTGCTATGTTCTTTTTTTTTTTTTTCTTGAGCCAAATTTTTGCTCTTGTTTCCCAGGCTGGAGTGCAGTGGCATGATCTCGGCTCACTGTAACCTCCACCTCCCGGGTTCAAGCAATTCTCCCGCCTCAGCCTCCTGAGTAGCTGGGATTACAGGTGCCTGCCACCACTTCCAGCTAATTTTTTTTTGTATTTTTACTAGAGATGGTGTTTTGCCATGTTGGTCAGGTTGGTCTTGAACTCCCAACCTCAGGCGATCCACCCACCTCAGCCTCCCAAAGTGCTGGGATTATAGGCACGAGCCACTGTGCCCAGCTTGCTATGTTCTACAGAACTTTCTGTTCACATTACTATTTAACTGAATAGCCTATTTTATAAACCAAATGCCACAGTATTTCCACATATCTGAATTCAAACAAATATGCTGACCTAAAGTATGAAAATTTGTTGAGATATCAGATGAATTTTTTCTTGTTTAAATGTTGAGAGATACTTGTTTAGCTTTGCCAAAATGATTTTAATTCAGTATCTAACTTGGATTGAAATGTTTGTGTTAAAACATGTGCTCTGAATGAAGATTGCATGTTTTAACACAGGCTTTGTGTGAGCAACATGGCTGTTTATTCTCCCAGGTGCGTGTGGGCTGAGTCCAAAAACAGTCAGCGGAGGGCGGTAGGTTAGGAGTTGGTTTTATAGGTTTGGAGTAGGCAGTGGAAAGTTATAGAAGTTACGGTTTAGGGTGGTTTTTGCAAGCTGGGAGGGGATCGTAGGGTCTGGAGTCACGAGGTTGACCAAGGTCAGTTATAAAGTCCAATTGCCTTATCAATTGAGGCGGGAATAAGGAACAAAAGAGAATGTCTCAAAGTTAATTAGGCGCTGCAGGGATTGATCATTTCTTCTCCTTTTCACGCTCTTCCAGTTACTTCAGATTTTCCAGGAACTCATCTGGGGTGTTCATGCAGGTCACAAAGGTTACCATGGCATCCATGGTGCTATCAGTTGGCCTAAAAGACCTTACAGTTTGAATCCTGGACAAGAAAACAATAAAAGTTATGAGGGTTACAAAAAAAAAAAAAAAAATAGCCAAGCATGGTGTCTCACACCTGGAATCCCAGCAATTTGGGAAGCTGAGGCAGGAGAATCACTTGAGGCTAGAGGTTTGAGACCAGCCTGTGCAAACATAGTGAGACCTCGTCTCTATTAGAAATAAGTTAAAAAAAAAATTAAGTCAGCTGGGCACAGTGGCTCATGCCTGTAATCCCAGTACTTTGGGAGGCCGAGGTAGGTGGATCACCTGAGGTCAGAAGTTTGAGACCAGCCTGGTCAACATGCTGAGACCCTGTCTCTACTAAAATTTAAAAAATAACCAGGCATGGTGGCACATGCCTCTAATCCCAGCTACTTGTAGGGCTGAGGTAGGAGAATTGCTTGAACCCGGGAGGCAGGGGTTGCAGTGAGCTAAGATCATGCCACTGCACTCTAGCCTGGGTGACAGAGGGAAACTTAATCTCAAAAAAAAGAAAGAAAATAAAAAAGAAAACAAAAGGCCTAGCATGGTGGCTTATGCCTGTAATTGCAGCACTATGGGAGGCTGAAGGGGGTGAATCACCTGATTCAAACTTCTATTTCTACAAGTTTGCTTTTTTTTTTTTTTCCATAAGAATAGTTTTTAATCCATGTTCTCACAAGCAGTGCAGTGGGCAGGCAGGCTGCCTTGAGCCCTTTCCAGCCTTAAGTACCTTATCCTAATCCTGGATGTGCTCATACAGTCTGTCAGTTTGGGTCCAAAATATCTGCAAAGCTCTCCCTGCTTTGCTTTCAATGTTGGTGTCAATAGCTCATTTTCAATGGATAATGGCTCTGGATGAAGAAAAATGGCTTTGATCTGTTCAAAGAATTTAAGGCCACCTTCTTTCCCAATTTTCTGCATGTCTTCTAAAACAGCTTTTCTTACAACTTGGTTTTGGCACAGTTCCTCAAAGGAGTCCTTCACCCCAAGCTTGGCTGCAAACGAGGGAGGTGCATCTGTGTCAGGAGTTTGAGACCAGCCTGGCCAACATGGCAAAACCCCATGTCTACTAAAAATACAAAAACATAGCTGGGTGCTGTGGCAGGTACCTGTAATCCCAGCTACTTGGGAGGCTGAGGCAGGAGAATTGCTTGAACCTGGGAGGTAGAGGTTGCAGTGAGCCAAGATCATGCATTGCACTCCAGCCTGGGTGACAGGGCAAGACTCTGTCTCAAAAAGTAAAATAAAATATAAACAAAATAAAATACCACAGGAACACCCTGAAGAGAAGGGTTACTTTGGCCATGAGGCAATTTCACATCTCCTTCCATGTCCTTGTAGATTACTCCAAGGGACTGGAACGAGGGAAGGGTGACGACACCACATGACAAATGCACAGCAGGTTGAACTATACTCCTGGGCAATGGAGGGAGAAGCAAGAAGGCAGTTCAAGGAATGCAGCCTGTATGCGAGCCCCACAAGACCGTGTCTCTGACCCTCTCTGCAGTATCTGTATCCAAGACTCAGACGTACACAAAGAATAATTTTGAAATCTATAGGTGACACAGAATTGAGAAGAATGATTGAAGTACTGTCTTGCCCTGAAATTCTATTTCTACAGGTTTGCTTTAAACATGAATTCTACGTTGTATCCCTTAATGGAACATTTGCTTCGTATTACCATGTCTTTGTGTTTAAATACATTTGTAATTAAATTCAAATGACTTGGAAAATGGAGTTTCTAAGAGAACCTCTCAATGACTTGATATTCTGGAATGTTAAGTATGTTACAAAGTAAATTCATGCCAGAGTTAAAAACAAAAACATACAAACCAAATGTTCAACATTCCTTTTTCAAACACAAGCTGTGCTGTCATCCTTTTATTACCACAACATGATTTTTATTAAACTCTTACTTTTATTTCATTTACATGATTAGACCTAAAATCCACATTTTAACTGCACCATGAAAAGACCATTAGCCAATTTATACTTACTCAGTGGTTGAAACAAAGTAGTAAAAACCATTTTGCCTTTCCTCCCTCTCTCTCTTTCTTTCTCCTTCCTTTCCTTTTTCTCCTTTTCCTTTTACTCCCCCCCCTTTCTTCCACAAACATTCATTCTAGTATGAGCCTGAAGCCTTTCTAAGTGCACACATTTGCAACATATGATACTTAGATTCAAGCATCATACTTAACAAGCCATGTCCAGAATAAGTGTAATATGATGCAGTTGACCTATTGTAATATCCATCCACACATCTCATATGTTTTTAAACTCTCATTTTGGCCCATTCATCTTTGGATACTGACTCACCACCATGCAGTTCCTGATTAGATTATTGTTCATCCCTACTTTGAAAGCAAAATAAGAGTGTGCTCAGCTGACTCTTTAGTGAGTCAGTGGATCCTCTCTTCATTTTCTAATTCTAGTTCTACCTCAGGATTGAATAAGCAATTCTCTACCCAGCAATTGTAATTAAACCCATTAATTTAAAAGTACACATAGACCTTAACACATCAATTTAAATTGTTGTAGATTGTGCCTAATAAAGCATGGGAATCAAATAAGTAGTTCTATGTACTAAGGCTAAAATAGAAAACAAGACTGAGTATGTTTAATGTAGCTGATATATCACTATGGACATACTTCCATGTCTTCTGCTGTTTTTAGAAATGATTTTCTTTTGTTGCTTTTGTTGTTGTTGACATTTGGTAGGCTGCCCAGGTCTTCTAAAGTAAGGACAAAAGATAAGAATTTGTTAGCTCTTGTACATGATGTTTATTAACATCCCAATGACACACGAAAAAGTGTCTGTAAGGGTATCTTTTATATTTGAGTTTCTCTTGTCTGGCACAGTGGCTTACACCTGTAATCCCAGCAATTTGGGAGGCTGAGGTAGGAGGATCGCTTGAGCTCAGGAGTTTGAGACCAGCCTGGGCAACATGGTGAAACCCTATCTCTACTAAAAATACAAAAATTAGCTGGGCATGGTGGTGCCTACCTGTAGTCCCAGCTACTAGGGAGGCTGAGGTGGGAGGATTGCTTGAGCCTGAAAGGTTGAGGCTGCAGTGAGCAGTAATCATGCTGCTGCACTCCAGCCTGGGTGACAGAATAAGACCCTGTCTCAAAAAAAAAAAAAAAAATTAGTTTCTGTAAGTCATTCATTTTAAAATAAACTAGAAAATCCTGTATGTTTAGCTAAACTACTTTGTAAAATGAAGTCAAGGGTAAATCTTAACAAACTTATCTGAATACAGATTAGGACTTACCTATTTATTTTTAGGATAATCCTTGGTGGTGCTGAGAATGGATGGGAAGTAGCCCCCATTTTAAAGATCTGAACACTTGTGCACAGGTATTACTATGACACAGTCATTCTTTCTGGTCTAAGAATCATCACTGCCAAAATCCTATAGCAGGGAAGGCCAGTGATTCATTTATATAGGTGCATCTTTGGGGGGATTTCACAAAAAGAGCACACTGGCATTTCTTCCCTGTTCTATATGGGATGGAGCCAAGTGAAGGGGGGCAGTCAGAGCACCCCTTAGAGAATCGAGGGGCTAGCCAGAAACAGGTAAGGGACTTCCACTCCTTGGCCAGATGCTTGCTGGGCTGGAGGAATGTGTAGGCCTGCCCAGTGCTACTACAGGAGTGGAAGTCAATTGAGTTTTGGGGAGAACCTAACAAAGGTTTGATAGAGGCAGGAGGCAGGCAAATACCTAGGTAGATAGGTGCAGGTCCCTGGTGAAAGCCAACCTTCAAGACAGAAACTGTCCCAGGTAAATAGACCGGATTGAGAACCTCCCTTCCTGTTTGGTGCACTTTCCTCTGATTGATCCCTACCCTTCACCTATTTTACATATACCTACCCTTTCCTAATTGGTTTTCAAGACTGTTGTGTCCACTTTTGAGTGGTGTCTTTGCTATGACTTTTTTGCATACTCACAAACCAATCAACACACACTTCCTATTCTGAGCCCATAAAAAGCCCTGGGCTGAGCCATATTGGGGAAATTTCCTGTCCTTTGGGTATGAGAACTACCTCCACCCCCTGCCATGTCCCCTCTTTTTGCTGAGAGTTTTCCTTTCCCTTAATACATTCTATTCCAGTCTTTGATGTTTGTGTACCTAATTCTTCTTGGTTGTGAGACAAGAAACCCAGACTCAGCTGAGCTAAGGAGCAAAAATCCTGCATCAGGTCTTCTGGAGTTTGAGGGGTATAGAGGAACTAGAGCGACCTCCAGTGGCAGGGCAATGACAGTAGGTTGTTGTGGGAGAAATTATACCTTCATTGTTTGGCATAAGGTTACCCATGAACCATGAGGACACTATGGAGACTGTTCACCAGATGGAGTAAAAGGACAGGCCATGTACCATTTCCTCAGTGCTGGTCCTGCCTGTCTACTGTCATAGAAGACAGGTGAGGAATAGGGATGAGAAGAGAAGGCAGGAGATTTAAATTGGATGAGAAATTAAAGTTTAATATAAACTGAACTAGAATTTTCCGTAGCTGAAACGAGACCCTTCTCACATCTGAGAACGTCCCCAAAGCTAAGAGATCTGCCTGAAATGTTATCCAGGGGGCCAAGAAGGTAGAATTGCTTGTTTGAAAATAGCAGTGGAAAAGAAAAAGCAGCTTACTGATTGTAATAACCAACTCAGCCCATTCAATAAATCAGTTATACAGTTTATTTTAAAAGTAAGTTACTGTACCACCTATGGTCTAACCTTGCATATATATATATATAACTTAAGAAGAAAAAATTAAAAACAAATAAAAAAAAGAAACTTGAATCTGAATTTAGTCTCTTCAACAAACTACCAGCTTACAGGAAATATGGGCGATTGCATGACCCATTAATGACACCAGGAGAAAACTGTCAGCCCAATCTTGAATGTAAGAAATTCAACAGGACAAACAGCCTTACTTTTTCAATGAACAGATACCATGTTACAAAGTTAATTCATGATACCAGAGTTAAAAACATTAGAAAAGGGAGGAAAGACAAGGGAAGGGGAACTGTCATACATTAAAATAGAATTTAAAAAAAAATTTTTAATTTTAGGATGGGCATGGTGGCTCACCCCTGTAATCCCAGCACTTTGAGAGGCCGAGGTGGATGGATCACCTGAGGTCAGGCATTCAAGACCAGCCTGGGTAACATGGTGAAACCCCATTTCTACTCAGAAATAAAAACAAAAACAATACAAAAATTAGCCAAGTGTCATGGCGTGTGCCTCTAGTCCCAGCTACTTGGGAGGCTGAGGCAGGAGAATCACTTGAAACCAGGAGTCAGAGATTGCAGTGAGCCAAGAATGCACCATTGCACTCCATCCTGGGTGACAGAGTGAGCCTCCATCTCAAATAATAATAATAATAATTTTAATAATTAATTTATTTTGGAATGCTTCACAAATTTGTGTGTCTTCCTTGGCTATGCTAATTCTCTGTAACCTTTCAATTTTAGTACATGCTGCTGAAGTGAGCACAAAACAGACTTAAGAGAATATGTAAAATGTGTAATGTCTGCACTGTTTGAATCTTTATTTGAGCAGCCATAAAAATACCCTTCAGACAATCAAGAAAATTTAAACTTGGACTGGATATTAAATATTATTCTTTGAGGGCATGACAATGTTACTGTTATGTTTATTTTTTCAAGTTCTTATGCATTAGGGAAGCATACTGAAGTATTTACAGGTAGAGAAATATGATGACTGGGATTTGTTTTAAAATACTCCATGATAAAAGAAAAAAATGTGAGAATTTAGGAGTGGGGAAGGATTCATAAAAAAAGAATGGCAGAGTGTAAATAATTATTGAAGCTGGGCAATAGGTACATATGGCTTTATTATGTTGTTCTGTCTATTTTCACATGTGAAATTTTCCATAATAAAAGTTTTAAAGTTCAGGAGCCATGGTTCATGCCTGTAATCCCAGAAATTTGGGAGGCTGTGGTAGACAGATCACTTGAACTCAGAAGATCCAAGACCAGCCTGGGTAACATGGTGAAACCCCATCTCTACAAAAAATACAAAAATTCACCAGGTGTGGTGGCATATGCCTATAGTCCCAACTACTTGGGAGGTTGAGGTGGGAGTATTCTTGAGCCCAGGAGGCTGAGGCTACAGAAAACCATGATCACAGCACTGTACTCCAGCCAGGGCAAAAGAGCAAAACTCTGTCTAGATATCAGATACCTTGATTTTATTTTTTAAAGTGTGAATGTGATATGGCATAATGAGGTTAACCTCAGTTTTGAATACTGGCTGCATCTTTTATCAGCTGTATGACTTAGGAAAGTTGCTTAACCCTTACAAGCTCCATTTTTTTCTATTGCCAAATACAAATTATAATCATTCTTCTTGGCTGGGCTTGGTAGCTCACACCTATAATCCCAGCACTTTGGGAGGCTGAGGTGGGCAGATCACTTGAGGTTAGGAGTTCAAGATCAGCCTGGCCAACATGGTGAAACCCTATCTCTACTAAAAATACAAAATTAGCCAGGCATGGTGGTGCATACCTGTAATTCCAGCTACTCAGGAGGCTGAGGCAGGAGAACGACTTGAACCCAGGAGCGGAGGTTGCAGTGAGCCTAGATGGTGCCACTGCACTCCAGCCTGGGTGACAGAGTGAAACTGTGTCTCAAATAATAATAATAATGATAATTCCTCTTGTTGCAATAAAGATTTAATGAAGCCGGGCATGGTGGCTCACATCTGTAATCCCAGAACTTTGAGAGGCTGAGGTGGGTGAATCACTTGAGATCAGGAGTTCAAGATCAGCCTGGTCAACATGGTGAAACCCTGTCTCTACTAAAACTACAAAAATTAGCCAGCGTGGTGATGCATGCCTGTAATCTCACCTACTTGGGAGGCTGAGGCAGGAGAATATCTTGAACCCAGGAGGCGGAGGTTGCAGTAAGTCAAGATTGCACCACTGCACTCCAGCCTAAGCGACAAAGACTCTGTCTCAAAAAAATAAAAAAATAAATAAAAATAAAAAAAGATTTAACAAGATAATGTGTTTAAAATGTTTTGCAAAGCACCTGGCAAACACAAGTATTAGCCTAATCAGATTTAATTTTCATTTCTCACTATGCTTTCATTTTGTTTTTTTATTCTTTGAGACAGAGTCTCACTCTGCTGCCCATGCTGGAGTACACTGGCATAAGCTTGGCTTACTGCAAGCTTCCTCTCCTGGGCCTAAGCGATTCTCCTCCCTCAGCCTCCTGAGTAGCTGGGGCTACAGGTGCCAGCCACCATGCCTGGCTAATTTTTATTTTTACTAGAGACGGGGTTTCAACATGCTGGTCAGGCTGTTCTTGAACTCCTGACCTCAGGTGATCTGCCCGCCTCGGCCTCCCAAAGTGCTGGAATTACAGGTGTGAGCCACCACACCTGGCCTTAATGTTCTCATTTTAAGGTACTATCATTGAGGTTATAGTTTGTCTTGTTACCTTATGTCTGAAAACTGCAATAGTGAAAATGTGCTTTTTAAAAAATCCTCAGGAATGGGTAACTTGTGAACTGGTTTTATATCTTCTCATCTTTGGAATGCATACAGACTTGACCTTTGATCTGTTAGGTTTCTATGACTGCAAGTAACACAAAGTCTGACTAACTTAAGAAAAAAAAAAGGTAGGATATCTCACAGAACAAAGAGTATCTGGATGTTGAAAGGCAGACTAAGGAAGGGAAATCTCAGGAACCAGAAAAACCCCAGAAATAAAAAATCTAAGTAGCATAAATCCAAAATGCTTAGCTGAAGAAGCTGAGACCTGAAGAAGGTCTCCATTCAATAGGAAGAATGAATCTTAACTATGTTAAGTTTCTGAATCACTCAGCTATCAACTATTTTAAGCACTCTGTTTCACTTTGTTCAGTTTCAGAGAGGAAGTGCCTGATTAGCCTAGTTTGGATCACATGCCTATTCCTTAGTTGGAATGAGAAGGTGGGTTGAGTACTTCTGATGGCAATGCCACCAAGATTGTATCCAGTAAGGGAGAGATTATTATAATAATTATTATTTTCTTTTTTTTTCGTGTTTTTCCAAAAATTGCACCAACGTAAAGCAAAGCTTTAATTGATGCGAGTGTGTTGTTCAGGCGTTAGCAGTACTGCCCTCACTATGCGCTCATTGGATAGCAGCGCAACCCCAAGAAAAGGATGGTTATTAGTTTCTTTTTTGAGATGGAGTCTCGCTCTGTCGCCCAGGCGTGGAGTGCAGTGGCACGATCTTGGCTTACTGCAACCTCTGCCTCCCAGGTTCAAGAGATTCTCCTGTCTCAGCCTCCCAAGTAGCTGGAACTACAGGCACCCACCATCACACCCAGCTATTTTTGTATTCTTAGTAGAGATGGATTTTTGCCATGTTGGCCAGGCTGGTCTTGAACTCCTGACCTCAGGTGATCCACCTGCCTCGACCTCCTAAAGTACTGGGATTACAAGCGTGAGCCAGCGCACCAGGCCGAGATTATTATCTACATGGCACTACTAGTTGTTATCCCCTACCCATTCTTCTTTTCTTTCTTGGTAATAGGGTTTTAGTTGGCTACATGCTTGCCTAGCTAAAGACTACATTTCCCAGCTTCCTTAGAAGCTGAATGTGGAAACACTTTGACCCATGAAATACGCACAGAAGTAAAATGCAACATATCAAGATTTTGACTTAAAGAGAACTGGACTTGTGCTCCTCGAGCCTGCTTAAGCCTTTCCCATGGCTGAGTGGAGGCTACAACTGGAACAGACACCTTGTGTTGCACCAATAGCAGAAGAAGGGCTGCCAGATTTAGCAAGTAAAATACAGAACACCCAGTTACATTTGAGTTTCATATACACAAGGAATACTTTAAGAAAAAAAAAATGTATGTCCCATGTTATATTGGAATATATTGAGGTCCAATATATATTGTTAAGTGAGAATAGAACAAGGAGCAGAATGATGTGTATTCACTGGTTAATGATTTATAGGCTAGGTTATGTTTAGGAAAAGGAATCTAGTTTATGTTTAAATACGGCCATTCTGGCTGTGATATAAACAAGTAATTTTTAATTTTTATTTTTGAGCCAGGGTCTTGCTCTGTTGCCCAGGCTGGAGTGCTGTGGTGTGATCGCACACTGCAGCCTTGACCTCCTGGGTTCAAATGATCCTCCTACTTCATCAGCCAGCATTTATCACCACATCTGGCTAATTTTCTTCCTTTTCTTTTCTTTTTTTTTTCTTTTCTCCTTCCTTCCCTCCCTCCCTCTATCCCTCTCTCTCTCCCTCCCTTCCTCCCTTCCTCTTTTTTCTTCTTCTTTCCCTCTTTTGCTTTTTCCTTCCCTCCCTCTCTTCTTTCTTTCTTTCCTTCTTTCTTTCTCTCTCTTTCTTCTTTCTTTCTTTTTCTCTTTCTTTCCCTCTCTCTCTTTTTCTTTCTTTCTCTCTCTTTCCCTGCCTACCTACCGTCCTCCCTCCCTCCTTCCCTCTCTTCCTCCCTCCTCTCCCTCTCTTCCTCCCTCCTCTCCCTCTCTTCCTCCCTCCTCTCCCTCTCTTTTCTCTCTTTCTTTCAGGGTCTCACTTTGTTGCCAGGCTGGTTTTGAACCCCTGGGCTCAAATAATCCTCCCTCCTCAGCCTCCCAAAGTGGTTGGATTACAGGCATGAGCCTGTACCCAGCCAAACAATGATTTAGAGAGGAAGACGCTATAGTCATCTAGGGAAAAGATAATGGTCAAGTAGGCCAGAATGCAAAGTTAAAAATAAAAAATAGGAGAGAAAAATAAAGAATTGCTCATGCTTGTAATCCCAGCGTTTTGGGAGGCTGAGGCAGGAGGATTGCTTGAGCCCAGGAGTTTGAGACCAGCCTGGGCAACATGGCAGAACAGTTTCTCTACAAAAAAAAAATACAGAAATTAGCTGGGTTTGGTGATGAATGCCTATACTCCCAGCCACTCGGGAGGCTGAGGTGGGAGGATTACCTGAGATGGGGAGATGGAGGCTGTGGTGAGCCGTGATCTTGCCACTGAACTCCAGCATGAGTGACAGAATGAGACTCTGTCTCAAAAAATAAATAGGGCCAGGCGCAGTAGCTCACGCCTGTAATCCCAGCATTTTTGGAGGCTGAGGCAGGTGGCCCACCTGAGGTCAGGAGTTTAAGACCAGCCTGGCCAACATGGTGAAACCCCATCTCTACTAAAAATACAAAAAAATTAGCTGGGCGTGGTGGCAGGTGCCTGTAATCCCAGCTACTTGGGAGGCTGAGGCAGGAGAATCACTTGAACCTGGGAGGCAGACGATGCAGTGAGCGGAGATCGCTCCACTGCACTCCAGCCTGGAAGACAGAGTGAGATCCATCTAAAAAAAAAAAAAGAAGGACAGAGGAAAAGATAAATAATGATAAACAAATTAAAAGAAGAGACTACAATGAACAAATTTAGAAAAAATCACAATTATCATAAAAATTAAATTAGTAGTTTAAAATTTTCTTATGCAAACAAAGAAAACCTACCAGTTCCAGATAATCTTGCAGGTGATAATCTACCACACTTGCTTGCTGGCTTTTTTCTCTGTTTGAGATATGATCTCACTTGGTCACCCAGACTGGAGTCCAGTGGTATGATTACGGCTCACTTCAGCCTCAATCTCCCAGGCTACAGTGATCCTCCCACCTCAGCCACCCGAGTAGCTGGGACCACAAGCGTGTGTCACGACATCTGACCAAAAAAAAAAAAAAAAAAAAAAGTATGGCTGGGTGCGGTGGCTCACGCCTGTAATCCCAGGATTTTGGGAGGTCGAAGTGGGCAGATTATGATGTTAGGAGATGGAGACCATCCTGGCCAACATGGTGAAACCCCGTCTCTACTAAAAATACAAAAATTAGCTGGGTGTGGTGGCACATGCCTGTAATTCCAGCTACTTGGGGGCTGAGGCAGGAGAATGGCTTGAACCCAGGAGGCGGAGATTGCAGTAAGCCAAGATCAAGCCACTGCACTCCAGCCTGGTGACAGAGCAAGACTCCGTCTCAAAAAAAAAAAAAAAAA
>PVKV010030374.1:0-22365 GCA_004027835.1 Alouatta palliata | reverse complement strand
TGGAGTGAATGTTGCTGGTGTCTCCCTGAAGACTCTGCACCCAGATTTAGGGACTGATACAGATAAGGAACAGTGGAAAGAGGTTCACAAGCAGGTGGTTGAGAGTGCTTACGAGGTGATCAAACTCAAAGGCTACACATCCTGGGCCATTGGACTCTCTGTGGCAGATTTGGCAGAGACTATAATGAAGAATCTTAGGTGGGTGCACCCAATTTCCACCATGATTAAGGGTCTCTATGGAATAAAGGATGATGTCTTCCTTAGTGTTCCTTGCATTTTGGGACAGAATGGAATCTCAGACGTTGTGAAGGTGACTCTGACTCCTGAGGAAGAGGCCTGTTTGAAGAAGAGTGCGGATACACTTTGGGGGATCCAAAAAGAGCTGCAATTTTAAAGTCTTCTGATGTCATACCATTTCACTGTCTAGGCTACAACAGGATTTTAGTTGGAGGTTGTGCATGTTGTCCTTTTTATCTGATCTGTGATTAAAGCAGTCATATTTTAAGATGGACTGGGAAAAACATCAATTCCAGAGTTAGAAACAGGAATGGTTTGTAAAGTCCTGCAGCTGTATTCTGATGCTGGATGGTAGTAATCTAGTGTAGTCCTAAACTGGTTAGTGTGAAATAGTCCTGCCACCTCTGAGGCACCACTGCCAATGCTGCACATGCTGCAGCTGCCTGTTGAGCCAGAGCGATGTTCATTTGTTATATAAATTCCTGGCTCCTTCACTGAACATGCCTAGTCCAACATTTTTTCCCAGTCAGTCACATCCTGGCATTCAGTGTATAGATCCAATATCGCGTGTCTTGTTCCAAAGGATCTTATTTTGTGAACTATATGTATCAGTAGTGTACATTACCGTACAATGTAAAAATATCTACATATAAACAGTGCAACCAACTATCCGTTACATCAACTAAAACCCCCAATAAACCTTGAACAGTGAAAAAAAAAAATACAAAAATTAGCTGGGCATGGTGGCACGTGCCTGTAGTCCCAGCTACTCGGGAGGCTGAGGCAGGAGAATTGCTTGAACCCAGGAGGCGGAGGTTGCGGTGAGCCGAGATCGCGCCATTGCACTCCAGCCTGGGTAACAAGAGCGAAACTCCATCTCAAAAAAAAAAAAAAAGAATGAAGTGGAGGTAGGAGGAGAAGACATGAGCATATTCTAAGGATGAGCTAAAATGTTAGAAAACTATGATCAATTTTGTGTTTTCCTTAATGGCCTAATTCTAGAAAAATAAGTTGTCTGTGCACTGGTATTGCTGTGGGCACCGTGAGAGGTGTGTCTCTTGAGTAGAATATTAATTGTCACAGTTTAAAGGCTCTGGCCATTAAGATTATCCATTCCTGGCTGGGCATGGTGGCTCATGCCTGTAATCCTAGCACTTTGGGAGGCTAGGGTGGACGGATCACCTGAGATCAGGAGTTCGAGACCAGCCTGGTCAACATGGTGAAATCCCGTCTCTACTAAAAACACAAAAATTAGCCGGGTGTGGTGCCTCACGCCTGTAATCCCAGGACTTTGGGAGGCTGAGGCGGGTGGATCACCTGAGGTCAGGAGTTTGAGACCAGCCTGACCAATATGGTGAAATCCCATCTTAAAAAAATAAAATAAAATAAAATAAAAATAGAAAATAAAAAAAATACAAAAATTAGCTGGGTGCAGTGGTGTGCACCTGTAATCCCAGCTACTCAGGAGGCTAAGACAGGAGAATTGCTTGAACCCAGGAGGTAGATGTTGCAGTGAGTTGAGATCACGCCACTGTACTCTAGCTTGGGTGACAGGGTGACACTCTACCTCAAAATTAATTAATTAATTAATTGGGATTCTGTTTTATCAGCCAGTCCCTTGTGAATTTGATTAATGTGTCACTTCCTCAAAACCTGGTCACTTCTAAAGGAAAAGGATAAAACCAAGTCACTGAACCTCTGAAGTGTCAGACTCTGGAATTATGGCTATCAATGAAAAGACTCAGACTGTGTAAAATATTTGAAGAGATTTATTCTGAGCCAAATATGAGTGACCAATGGCCCATGATACAGGCCTCAGGAGGTCCTGAGAAGATGACCCCAGGGTGGTCAGGGTACAGCTTGTTTTTATACATTCTAGGAAGACATGTGACATCAATCAATACATGTAAGATGTACATTGGTTTGGGTCAGAAAAGTGGGACAACTGGAAGCCAGGGCTTTCAAGCCATTAGGCATATTCAAAGGTTTTCTGATTTGCAATTGGTTGAAAGAGTTATTATCAATAGAAAAGAACGTCTGGGTTGTGATAAGGGGTTATAAAGAAATAAAAGTTTTATTTTGCAGATAAATCCTCCAGGTGTCAGGCTTTAGAGAGAATAGATTGCAAATGTTTCTTCTCTTTCTTTTCTTTTTGAGATGGAGTCTCGCTCTGTCACCCAGGCTGGAGTACAGTGGTGCAGTCTTGGCTCACTACAACCTCCACCTCCCACGTTCAAGCGGTTTTCCTGCTTCAGCCTCCTGAGTAGCCAGGACTACAGGTGCATGCCACCACGCCCAGCTAATTCTTCATATTTTTAGTAGAGATGAGGTTTCACCAGGTTAGCCAGGATGGTCTTGATCTCCTGACCTCGTGATCTGCCTGCCTTGGCCTCCCAAAGTGCTGGGATTACAGGCATAAGCCACCATGCTTGGCCTGTCAATGTTTCTTATCAGACCTAAAGAATCTGTTCTATCAGTAATTGCAAAAGGGAGGAGGGTATAATGAGGCATGTCTGACTCTCCCTTCTTGTCATGGCCTGAACTAGTTTTTCAGGTTAACTTTGGAATGCCTTTGGCTGAGAGGAGAGGTCCATTCTGATGGTTGAGAGAACTTAGAAATTTTATTTTTGGTTTACAGGACAAACCTAATGAGACTTGTCAACTTCTCAAGTGCCAGCTGGGTCTCTTTTACATCATTTTTCCTATGTGGAGCATTTCAATTCTTACACCCTGACCTACTGCTTCCAGGGTGCTGAGCATACCTGAAGGAAATCTCAGACCTACTGGCACCTTTGCAAATTTGTGGTTTACAACTTCAGCTGATCCTTAGACACATCTCAAAAATCTTGTTTAACTGTTTTTTGGGGTTTTGTTTTTGTTTTTGTTTTTTGTTTGAGATGCAGTTTCACTCTTGTCACCCAGGCTAGAGTGCAATGGTGCAGTCTCAGCTCCCTGCAACCTCTACCTCCTGGGTTCAAGCAATTCTCCTGCCTCAGCCTCCTGAGTAGCTGGGATTACAAGCACCCACCAACATGCCCATCTAATTTTTATATTTTTTTAGTAGAGACAGGGTTTCACCATGTTGTCAGGCTGGTCTCAAACTCTTGACCTCAGGTGATTCACCTGCCTCAGCCTCCCAAAGTGCTGGGATTACAGGCGTGAGCCACTGTGCCTGGCCTCCCCTGTTTAATTGTCTTCTCACATTTTGTACTTCTCTTCCTTACTCTCAGCAGACAACCTTACTTCTTCCTGCACAAAGAAAAGGTAAAAGCCATGAAGCTCAGTATCTTCCTCCTCACCACCAAAAGACTCTTTACAATATGAGTCAATTTCAGAACTTCTTCTGAGAGCATGAGGCAGATCCATGCCACTTCCAGCTTTTGAGGATCTGGACATTTTAACTTCGGTATTGAGGAAATTATTTAAGGGTGCTGTGGGTTGTTTGTTAATTTTAAGTAGATAAAGCATTTACATGATTTAAAAATTAAAATGTATTTAAGGGTGTTCCTTGAAAATTCTGCTGCTAATCCCTGTCTCCAGCCTTTTTTATTGACAGCCATTGTTGGCAGTTTCTTACATATCTCATATATCTATGAAAAATAGTGCAATGAGATACAAACACTTTTGCACCTCACCTCACTTAACGTTATAGGCACAGGTAGTTACACATCTGTACAGGAGCAAAGTATTCTATGATATGCCATATGGTTTAATTTGTCCTCTACTGACAAATATATGTTGATCCCAATCTTTTATTATTATAGTGCTATAATGAATAATCTTGAATGTGCCACTCATTATACACATGGGAGTATATCTGTAGCATAAATTGCTGTGAATGGAATTACTTAGCCAAAGGATATAAGCATTTGTAATTTTAAGAGATATTGCAAAAATTTCCTTTTGTATAGATGAGAAAAAAATAGCTCAAAGCAGCCTGAGCTGTGAGAAGTTTGTGAGATTTATCAGGCCCAGAGAAGCCTTAAACAATAAAGATATTTATTTATTTATTTATTTATGAATGAGACAGGGTCTTGGTCTGTCACCCAGGCTGGAGTGCAGTGGTGCAATCATAGCTCACTGTAGCCTCAACTTCAGCCTTGACTTCCTGGGCTCCTGCAATCCTTCCACCTCAGCCTCCCGAGTAGCTGGGACCACAGGTGCATGCCACCACCCCCAGATAATTTTTGTATTTTTGGTAGAGTCAGGGTTTCCCCTCATTGCCCAGGTTGGTCTCAAACTCCTGAGCTCAAGTGATCCACCCACCTGGGCCTCCCAAAGTGCTGAGATTATAGGCGTGAGCCACCATGCCTGGCCAAGACTTTTTAATAGGCAAAAGGAGGTACTGCCTTGTGGGAGCAAATAGTTTATATTTTTTATTTTAAATTAGTGAATTGGAATTCTGTTTTATCAGCCAGTTTCTTGTAAACTTGATCAGTGTGTTGCTTCTTCAAAACCTGGTCGATTCACACCTGTAATCCCAGTGCTTTGGGATCACTTGAGGTCAGTAGTTCAAGACCAGCCTGGCCAACATGGCAAAACCTCGTCTCTACTAAAAATAAAAAAATTAGCAGGATGTGGTGGTGCACGTCTGTAATCCCAGCTACTGGGGAGGGTGAAGCAGGAAAATCCCTTGAACCTGGGAAGTAGAAGTTGCAGTGAGCTGAGATTGTGCTGCTGCACTCCAGCCTGAACCACAGAGTGAGATTCAGTCTAAAAAAAAACAAAAACAAAAACAAAAAACGGACAAACAAAAAAACCTTATGAGTATGGGACTTCAGTCATGACCCCTTGCATCCATGACCAGGGCAATTGCTTAATGGCATTTTGTTCCTGACTCGCTGCCTCCTGCATTATCTTCATGTTTCTGGAGTCTGTGATATAAAGAACAAAGTATAACCAATCAATAGCTTCTGCTTACTTTTTAGTTTTTAGAGATAGGGTCTAGCTCTATTGCCCAAGCTGGAGTGCAGTGGTGCCATCATAGCTCCCTGAAGACTTGAACTCCTGGGCTCAAATGATTCCTCTGCCTCAGCCTCCCAAGTATCTGGGACCACAGGCACATACCACCAGGTCCAGCTGCTTATATTATTTTAATGTAAATTCTTGCAAAACAACTTAGGAATTATATCTTCTTCTTTCCTTAAAAACCCACTTATGGCTGGGCACGGTGGCTCATGCCTATAATCCTAGCACTTTGGGAAGCCAAGGTGGGAGGATCACTTGAGCTCAGGAGTCTGAGACCAGCCTGGGCAACATAGGGAGATCTCATCTCTATCCAAAAAAAAAAAAAAAATCCACTTATGGCTGGGCACAGTGGCTCACACCTATAATCCTAACACTTTGGGAAGGGCAGGAGGATTGCTTGAGTGCAGAGTTTGAGACCAGACTGGGCAACATAGTGAGAAGTGTCTCTACAAAACATTTTTAAAAAACTTAACCAGGCATGGTGGTATGCCCCTGTAGTCCCAGCTACTCTGGAGGGTGAAGTAAAAAAGGAGGATTGCCTGAGGCCAGAATGTCGAGGCTGCGTGAGACGTGAAGGTACCCCATTGCAGTCCAGTCTGAGCAACAGAGCAAGATCCTGTCTTTAAAAAAAATAAAAGAAAAGAAATAAAGAAAGAAAGAAAGAAAAGAAAAAGAAAAACCCAGCCCACTTGTAACTGCTGCTAATAGGAGTTCATATTCAGGGCAACTAGAATCAATACTGCTGAGTGGCCATCCTCAAGCTTTGGGCTCAGATAAACTCTACATTTAACATATTTCCCAAATCTCCTTATTGAAGGTTGACATAGGTTTTGCCAGTTTATACCCTGTTCAGCAATATATGGAAGTACTTGTTGGAATGAATGAAAAGGGTGTGTGTGTGGCGGCGGCAGGGGGGGTGTGGTTTATGAGAAGCACCAAATTAGTAGGGGCCGGGGCAGAAGTATGGGTAGTCTGGACATCTTGTTTGCAACTGGCATCTGAAGTGGGGGCAGTCTTGTGGGACTGAGCCTTAACCTGTGGTGTCTGCACTGACTCCGGATAATTAGTGTCAGAATTGAATGAATTGTTGGATACCCAGTTGGTACCAGGAGAATCAGAGACTACATACATAACCTTGGAGATGATTTTTATGTTTGAGGTCCTTTGTTGAGGTCCATCTTGTTTACCACCTTCTCTTCTCTCCATATGCCCCATTGTGTTTTTCCTTCCAGAATCTTTTTTCTTTTATGCTTTTTTAGAGACAGGGTCTTGCTCTGTTGCCCAGGCTGGAGTGCAGTGGCATGATCATGGCTCACTGCAGCCTCGACCTCCTGGGCTCAAGCAATTCTCCCATCTCAGCCTCCTAAGTAGCTAGGACTATAGGTGAGTACCACCATGTCTGGGTAATATTTTATTTTTATTTTATTTTTTTGTAGAGACAGGGTCTCGCTATGTTGCCCAGGCTGGTCTCCAACTTCTGGCCTCAAGCAATCTTCCTGCCTCAGCCTCCCAAATTGCTGTGACTACAGCCACGAGTCACCATGCCCAGCCACGATCTTTCAGTCTGGTCATAGGGGCATGAAAATGAACAAAGCCATGTCGGAGAGTTTGATAACAGCCACATAGCCCGGTCTTGGGGGAAGAGTAACGGAGAAAGAATTCCAGAAGGAAGCAACAAGGATACTGAGACATGAAGTTGGTGTTTGACAGGCAAATTGACTATGTTTTGGGTGTGCCTATGTGTTGGAGGTATATTCCAGAGGTAGGGATAAACAGCTAAAGAGGTCAAGAGGAAAGAAAGAGCACACTTAGGAACTAGTATAGTTAAGGACTATTGGAATGAAAGGGAAATAAGATCAGGACTCAGGCCAGAGAGATAAGGTCATGAAGGGCATTATAGTCCATGTTTATGGTTCTAGACATTATCTAAGGACATTCTAAAGTAAACCATTGAATGAATGCAACTTGATTTTTAGCTTAAAACGATCTCTGTGACAGAACAAAGACAGTAGCAGTAGGAATGTGAAGAAATGAATGGACTTGAGAAATATTTGCCCTGTTTCTCTGGTTTGACCCAAAGAAGGTACAACTGAGGATTGCTCAGACCAGAAGTCTGTGAGATGCCAGGTCAGAGGAAGATGTCAGGATATAAAGAGCGCCATGACTTCTATTGGGAGTGGAGAGTATGGCAAATCTCTGTGGATTGTTTTCAGTGTTCTGATGAAAGGCCTTAGCCACAGGGATATACACTCCCAGGCACAACAGGTTTGACTCCCTATTGTATTTGCCAAGAAAGTTAGTTCTTCTAACTTTTCATTTATACATCTTCACAGGAGGTATATTTATCAGGAACCCATGGGTTGGGTTTGGTAGAGAGCCTGACCAGGCCTGCCAGACAAGGCTTAGTGCACTAAGCTGTCCAGTATTCCCAAAGCTTTAATTACCTCAACCTAAGTATGAGAATATCATTACAATTTTTGCCACCCATCACACCACACACTCACACAGGCACCCACATACTATTTCTGTTTGTTGTCCTCACTAATAAAGCTCAACTTGTCTGAAGTCAGTCTAATCCCATTTACTCCCAAGCAAGTCCCAATATTTACATCCTTTTTGCAGCAAATATTATCATTATTTATCTAATTACTTGGGCTTATACCTCGGAGTCATCTTTTTCTCTTCTTTCTCATCTACTCCTCACCCTCTCTCCCTGCCATAACTTAGTTTGTTTAATGTCAGACTACAGAGATCTCCATATACTGATTTGCTGTCTCTAATCTCTTCAGTCCATTGTGAATAATAGCATGATGTGCATATCATTATTCTGGTATACGTTGCTTTTATATTATAAATATTTCTTGGCTAGAATTTTTTTTTTTTTTTTTTTTTTTGAGATTGAGTTTCACTCTTGTTGCCCAGGCTGGAGAGCAGTGGCGCTATCTTGACTCACTGCAACCTCTGCCTCCCAGATTCAAGCAATTCTCCTGCCTCAGCCTACTGAGTAGAGTAGCTAGAATTACAGGTGCCCCCCTACGACACCTGGCTGATTTTTTTTTTTTTTAAGGAGAGATGGGTTTTCATCATGTTGACCAGGCTGGTCTTGAACTCCCAAAGTGCTGGGATTACAGACATGAGCCACAGCGCCCAGCCTAGAATTTTCTGTTTTATATAAATCTGTCTGGCTTGAAGGGAATATTATAAGCAAATCAATTCTATTTAATCAAGGTTTGGTAAAGGAGATGGGCTTAGCAGCTGTATAACCTTAGGCAAGTTATTTTACATGTCTATGTCTCCATTTCTTCATGTATAAAATGGGGACAATAATAGTACCTAATTCACAGGGTGTTATGAGGATTGAAAGAGTTAATATTTGTAAGGCAGTTGGAACAGTGCCAGAAACTTAGTAAGCTCTGAAATACCTGTGTAAGAAGTCAGTAAGGAATCTGTGTAAGAAGTCAATAAGGAAATGAGTTTATCAAGAAAGAACATGGTTGAAGTTGAGACCTTGAATCCCATAATAAGGAGTGGCATTGGTGGTGTTTGGCTGGGTTTGTTAGCTGAGGATTGTGAATGAATGTTTTATCTAGGTGAATTTAATAATGGAATTGATGATTCTCTTGACCAGAAACCTGAGCTTAAATCTATTGATAGAATGTTTGAACTGCTTGACTTACTGTTGTTTTAGATTCAAAACACTGGTTTTCATAGGCATTTCAGTCAAATGCAATGTCAGTTAATTACGTCTGAAGTAAAACAGTTACCATGAGAGGTTTACATTACCATAGCTTGCATTTGAGAAAGTCAAAATTTTCAAAATGTGGTTAGTTCCAAAGTATATTTTTGATAAACCAGCTTGAATACTGCATTGTGGATAACAAGGTTAAATAAAGGTTTTAATAAGACAAACAGTGACAATTTAAATAAATCAGATGTTTTTGTCGAAGATTACTCTGTGATTTTCTCCAATTATTCATGACATTTCACCCATTCATATTGTGATCTGCTTTAATAGTGGAAGAAAAAAAAAAACCCTTGTCTCCTTGTTTATTCTTTGTTCTCAAGGAGATAAGCTGTTTATAAAGACACGTTATTTGTTATTTAAATCACTTTTACTGAAGTTGTTTATTTCCTTGTTTCAGTTTCTAAAAATATTGCAACAATTGTAATGCTTCTTAGAGATATCTATTCAATACAGAGTGATTTGTACTGAAATTCTTTGCTAAATGGGCACAGGTGCTGATGAGTATAACATGCTAGAATGAGTCAAAACTAATAAGTGCTAAAAAAAAAAAAGATAATGGGATATGCTTGTGTCAACTTTAAAAATCGAGGTTTAAAAACATTTTACAGGCCAGGCGTGGTGGCTCACGCCTGTAATCCAAGCACTTTGGAGGCCAAGGCGGGCGGATCACCTCGATCCGGTTGGGAGTTCAAGACCAGCCTCACCAACATGGTGAAACTCCGTCTTTAAAAAAAAAAAAAAAAAATTTTAGACCTAAAGTCTTAGATATTTGTAAAGGTCTACCTTTATACATGCTATTTAGTAAGTAATAATAATAATAAAGTAATAAATTAGGTATAACACCAAAACCATAAGCAGAAAAACTGCATAATTTAAATACAGAAATCTATTTCTTAGAAAATGCCCTTTAATCACTTTGCAGACTTTGAAGATCACAATTATATGAAAGTAATTACATTAAAAGATAATTTACCTGATAGTAAAATACCAAATTAAAGCTGAAAAACTGTACTTGTAAACAGAATTATGTATTTTAAAATATTGTTAAACAGCAAACGTGAAATTATATCTCCTGCTTCTCTCTTTGCTATACATAAAATTATCTCCAGAAAAAAATTTTGTTGATTTGGTACTATAAAGCTACATAGTAGTAAAGTATACAGCTACAATTCATGTCTTGCATGTCAACCTAAACTATGACTTATCCTAGGTAATCAACAGGATTGATGTGTGAAATAAAGTCAAGCAGATTTGATATTTTAAGGGACAGCTGATTATTTCCAAGAACTAACGGCTGAAAATCCAGCTGGGTTGATTTGGCTTAAAAAAATGAAGTCTGGTAACATAATTTATAATATCTATTCCTGCTGAGTAAGCCCTGGATACTGCAAACTCATATCTGTGGATGCACATCTCTCCCTTTGAAACTGATGAGAATTGCTCCGGCTAAGTGAGAGACATGCTGGGAAAATTGGGCCCTTACAATTGGTGTGTATTGACATAGAGGTCCTATGACACTTTCCTCATTGGGTCCCTAAGTTTTCTCCAGTCTTGGTTTTGGCAGAAGACACTCGGTTTTGGCAGAAGGCACTCAGTTTTGGAAGGAATACTCCTTGAATTAGATATGTCCAGACTAAAAACTATTCAGGTCTTATCATCTAGAGAGTCTTACTTCAGAATTTCTTCATTGTCAGTAAAGATGGGTAAATAATACTTACCTTGCTTCTTCTCCGATAAAACACCAAATGGCGGATGACGCCGGTGCAGCGGGGGTGGGGGGGGGGCCTGGGATGGGGAACCGTGGTGGCTTCCGCGGAGGTTTCGGCAGTGGCATCCAGGGCCGGGGTCGCGGCCGTGGACGGGGCCGGGGTCGAGGCTGCAGAGCTCGCGGAGGCAAAGCCGAGGATAAGGAGTGGATGCCTGTCACCAAGTTGGGCCGCCTGGTCAAAGACATGAAGATCAAGTCTCTGGAGGAGATCTATCTCTTCTCTCTGCCCATCAAGGAATCTGAGATCATTGACTTTTTCCTGGGGGCCTCTCTCAAGGATGAGGTTTTGAAGATTATGCCCGTGCAGAAGCAGACCCTTGCTGGCCAGCGCACCAGGTTTAAGGCATTTGTTGCTACTGGGGACTACAATGGTCACGTTGGTCTGAGTGTTAAGTGTTCCAAGGAGGTGGCCACTGCCATCCGTGGGGCCATCATCCTGGCCAAGCTCTCGATTGTCCCTGTGCGCAGAGGCTACTGGGGGAACAAGATCGGCAAGCCCCACACCGTCCCTTGCAAGGTGACAGGCCGCTGTGGCTCTGTGCTAGTGCGCCTCATCCCCGTGCCCAGGGGCACTGGCATCGTCTCAGCACCTGTGCCCAAGAAGCTGCTCGTGATGGCTGGTATCGATGACTGCTACACGTCAGCTAGGGGCTGCACTGCCACCCTGGGCAACTTCGCCAAGGCCACCTTTGATGCCATCTCTAAGACTTACAGCTACCTGACCCCCGACCTCTGGAAGGAGACTGTATTCACCAAGTCTCCCTATCAGGAGTTCACTGACCACCTCATCAAGACCCACACCAGAGTCTGTGCAGAGGACCCAAGCTCCAGCTGTGGCTACAACATAGGGTTTTTATACAAGAAAAATAAAGTGAATTAA
This sequence comes from Alouatta palliata, assembly GCA_004027835.1. Classification (NCBI taxonomy): domain Eukaryota; kingdom Metazoa; phylum Chordata; class Mammalia; order Primates; family Atelidae; genus Alouatta; species Alouatta palliata. Next base: position 10,767 of record PVKV010030374.1, on the reverse strand, counting down.
CGCTGCAAAAAAAAAAAAAAAAAAAATACCTTGATTTAAATCTTATTCAAGTAATCTCAAGATGTCCATTTGAAAAACAAAACAAAAACCAGTTGATTTCTTTGAAGTCTAAATCTTTGAAGGCTAAATCATGGCTAATTTTGAGTGTAGTAACCTGGAGCAAGTACTATACTTATAACCGAAATAATTCATATAGTTTTATCATGACATCTTTGAATTTTGAAGATTGGCTGTATTTTAGGCCAACTTTAGTTTCTCTGAATAATTGGTCTATAGAACTGAAAAAAACACTCAATTAGTTTGCCTGGTTGCATTTCATTAAATCCAGCTAAGGAATCAACAAAACTAGATTGGTCATGACTATCAGTGAACAGCAAAGTACTATGTGGCATGGTCTACTTTTTGTCTATCTGTTGATCTGGTTTAAGGGTTATTTCCATTACCATTCAGTTAACTTCAGGAAGGTATAGTAGCTGTGTTATATTGGACAAGTCACTTACTGTTACTGTATCTCTCAGAATGAGAATCATGGAGTTGTTGTTGTTTTTTTTTTTTAAATTAAGAGAGGGTCTCACCCTGTTGCCCAACCTGGAATGGAGTGGCTGGAAAACAGCTCACTATAGCCTTGACCTCCCAGCCTCAAGCACTCCTCCCACCTCAGCCTCTTGAGTAGCTAGGACTACAGGTGCACGTCATTATACTTGGCTACTTTTTAAAAACATTTTTTTGTAGAGATGGGGTCTTGCTATGTTGCCTAGGCTGGCCTTCAATTCCTGGCCTCAGCAATCCTCCCGCTCAGCCTCCCAAAGTGCTAGGGTTACAAGTGTGAGCCACAATGTGCCCAGCCCCTTAAGGATCTTAAAATAAATGTATTCATTAAGTCTGAGTATCAGTAGTAATATGAAGTATATAATGTACGCGTAATGAGAGATACTAAATACATATTGCAGGACGGGTGTGGTGGCTCACACCCATAATCCCAGCACTTTGGGAGGCCGAAACGGGTGATCACCTGGGGTCAGGAGTTCGAGACTAGCCTGGCCAAGATGGTGAAAACTTGTCTCTACTAAAAATACAAAAATTAGCTGGGCATGGTGGTGGGCACTTGTAATCCCAGTGACTCAGGAGGCTGAGGCAGGAGAGTCACTTGAACTCAGAAGGCGGAGGTTGCAGTGAGCCGAGATCTCACCATTGCACTCCAGCCTGGGCAACAAGAGTGAAACTCTGTCTCAAAAAAGGAAATAAATACATATTGCAGTATTCAACCTGGAACATTCTTTTCTTTCTTTTTCTCTTTTTTTTTTTTGAGACAGAGTCTCGCTCTGTCCCTCAGCTAGAGTGCAGTGACATGATCTCGGCTCAGTGCAACCTCCAGCTCCTGCGTTCCAGCAGTTCTCCTGCCTCAGCCTCTCCAGGAGCTGGGATTACAGGCTCGTGCCACCACACCCAGCTAATTTTTGTATTTTTAGTAGGGATGGGGTTTCACTATGTTGGCCAGGCTGGTCTTGAACCTCTGACCTCAAATGATTCACCTGCCTTAGCCTCCCAAAGTGCTGAGATTACAGGCATGAGCCATCATGCCCCACCTAAACCTGGAATATTCTTTTTTTTTTTTTTTGGAGACGGAGTTTCCCTCTTGTTACCCAGGCTGGAGTGCAATGGCGTGATCTCGGCTCACTGCAACCTCCGCCTCCTGGGTTCAACCAATTCTCCTGCCTCAGCCTCCCGAGTAGCTGGGACTACAGGCTCGTGCCACCATGCCCAGCTAATTTTTGTATTTTTAGTAGAGACGGGGTTTCACCATGTTGACCAGGATGATCTCGATCTCTTGACCTCGTGATCCACCCTCCTTGGCCTCCCAAAGTGCTGGGATTACAGACATGAGCCACCGCGCCTGGCCTCCTGGAATATTCTTAAAGTTGCCTTGAAAATGTTAAAAGTCAATTGATAGTTTGGATAATTATTTTTATTAAAATTTTTCTTTGCTTTTTTTTAGGCGGAGTCTCGCTCTGTCACCCAGAGCCCACGCCACCATACCTGGCTAATTTTTGTATTTTTAATATAGACAGGATTTCACCATGCTGGCCAGGCTGGTCTCAGGCAGGAGGATCACTTGAGGTCAGGAGTTCAAGACCAGGCTGGCCAACATGGTGAAAACCCATCTCTACTAAAAATACAAAAATTAGTTGGGCGTGGTTGTGTGCACCTGTCGTCCCAGCTACTGGGGAGGCTGAGGAAGGAGAATTGCTTGAACCCAGGAGGTGGAGATTGCAGTAAGCTGGGACTGCACCACGCTGCTGCACTCCAGCCTCGGCAGCACAGCAAGACTCCATCTCAAAAAAAAAAAAAAAAAAAAGAAACTTAAGTAAAGATTTGAGCACTGGACTTGACTTCAAATATTCTGTCTTTGGCCAGTCTCTAGTTATAAGTTAAACAGTGTTTCAGTAAAGGGAAACAAAGGTAACTTTTGTTGAAAGGGTAGCAAATGTATTATATAATTCTTATAAGAAATGAACTGCTTGCAGCATAATGTATATTTTGTATACATTTATAAATCTATATTACTAAAGTATGTATATCTTGTTTAGAAGTTACATTTCTCATAGTTAATAAGGTACTTAGGCATATTTGTTTATCTGGTTTGTTTAAATTAAGTAACCTAGTGCTTGTAGTCCCAGCTACTTGGGAGGCTGAAGCAAGAGAATTGCTTGAACCCAGGAGTTTGAGGCTTCACTGAGCTATGATTGTACTACTGCACTTTAGCCTAGGTCGACAGAGTGAGATTTCTCTCTGAAAAAAAAAAAAAAAAGGAAAAGAAAGGAAAATAAGTAACCTAAATTATATCTTTGGTCAAGGATCTTTAAAATGCACATGTTTGGAATTTAGAAGCTAGATATTTGACTCTACTTGACTGTAGAAAGTAGGAGTTATTATGTAATGGTTTCCATGTGAATTTACTTATTTATTTATATAATGTAGAGATGGGGGTCTTGCTACGTTGCCTAGGCTGCTCTTGAACTCTTAGCCTCAAGCAAACCTCCCACTTCTGCCTCCCAAAGTGCTGAGATTACTGACATGAGCCACTGTACCCCCCTGAAATAATTTCTTATGTATCTTCAAATTAAAAAAAAAAATTTCTTATGTATCTTCAAATAAAAAAAAAAAGCTTTTTGTAGCTTTAAGGTGTTTCTTGGTTAAATCAGAAGAAATTATACTTATGAGGAACCATGTGTAATGACAAATAAGCAAGTGGAAAAAGGGCTCTTGGGTGTTGTTTCAATTGCTTCTATAATATTGAGTTTAATGGTGTTTTAAAAAATTAATCTTAGGTTTTTTTTTTTCTTTTTTTGAGATGGAATCTTGCCCTATTGCCCAGGCTGGAGTGCAATGGCTCGATCTCAGCTTACTGCAACCTCTGCCTCCCAGGTTCAAGCGATTCTCCTGCCTCAGCCTCTCTAGTATCTGGGATTACAGGGGCATGCCATCACACCTGGCTAATTTTTTGTATCTTTAGTGGAGACAGGGTTTCACCCTGTTGGCCAGGCTAGCTTTGAACTCCTGACCTCATGATCTGCCCTCTTCGGCTTCCCAAAGTGCTGGGATTACAGGCGTGAGCCACCGTGCCTGGCCTAAAATCTTAATCTTTAAAATGGGCTGGCCGGGCGCGGTGGCTCACGCCTATAATCCCAGCACTTTGGGAGGCCAAGGTAGGCGGATCATGAGGTCAGGAGTTCGACGCTAGCCTGGCCAACATGGTGAAACCCTGTCTCTACTAAAGATACAAAAAATTAGCTGGGTGTGCTGGTGTGTGCCTGTAATCCCAGATACTTGGGAGGCTGAGGCAGGAGAATCGCTTGAACACAGGAAGTGGAGATTTCAGTGAGCCGAGACTGTGCCACTGCACTCCAGCCTGGCGACAGATCGAGACTGTCTCAATAAATAAATAAATAAATAAATAAATAAAATAAAGTGGGCTCCAGAGTCTGGATGTTCCTAAAAAGTTAGATATAGAACTACCTGAACTATGGTGACTCACACCTGTAATCCCAGCACTTTAGGAGGTGGGAAGACTGCCTGAGCCCAGGAGTTTGAGAACAGCCTAGACAACATGGCAAACTCCGTCTCTACAAAAAATACAAAAATTAGCCAGGCATGGTGGTACACACCTGTAGTTCCAGCCATTTGGGAGGCTTATGTGGGAGGGAGAATTGCTTCAGTCCCAGAAGTCAAGGCTGCAATGAGCCAAGATTGCCCCACTGCACTCCAGCCTGGGCAACAAAGTGAGACCCTGTCTCAAAAAAAAAAAAAAAAAAAAAAAGAAAGAAAAAGTAAAAGGAGAAAAACCCTCAAAACAAACCAAAACCAAAACCACAGAATTATCACATAAACCGGCAAACTCTCTTCTGGGTATATACCCAAAGGAGATGAAACCACCTCCTTGTAAAGATATCTGCACTCCCATGTTGTTTGGAGCATTAGTCACCAATAGCCAAGTTATAGAGACAACCTGTGTCCATATACAGATTAATGAATAAAGAAAATGTGGCATACATGTGAACACACACTGGAGTATTATTTAGCATTAAAAAAGGAGGAAGGAGGAAATTCTGCCATTTGCAGGATGGACCTGGAGGATGTTATGCTAAGTGAAATAAGCCAGACTTAGAAATAAAAATATTGCATGGTATCACTTATGTGTGGAATCTATTTTAGTTTATTTTTTATTTTTTGGCTAATTTTCGTATTTTTGTATTTTTTGTGGAGGTGGAGTCTCCTTATATTGCCTCGATTGATCTCAAACTCCTAGGCTCAAGTGATCCAGCCACCTCGACCTTCCAAAGTGGTGCGATTAGAGGCATGAGCCACCTGCCTGGCCTTAAGTGTTTTATTTTATTTTTGAGATGGGATCTTGCTCTGTTACCCAGGCTAGAGTGCAGTGTTATGATCATACCTCGCTGCAGCCTCAAACTCCTGGGCTCAAGGTATTCTCCCTCACCCTTCCAAAGTGCTGAGATTACAGGCAGGAGCCGTCACACTCAGCTTAAATTTTTAAAAAGGTCAAACATACAGAGGTAGAGAATAAAACGGTGGTTACTGGGGTGAGGTTGGAGATTCATGGGAGGAAATGAGGCGATGTAGCTCAAAGAATACAAAGTACCAGATCTGTAAGAGGTCTATAGTTAATAAAACTACACGGCATTTGGGAGTTTTTGCTAAATAAGTAGATTTTAGCTGCTCTTGTCACAGAAAAGTAACTGTGAGTTGACAGATATGTTAATTTGCTTCACCACAGTAACCATTTTACAATCTATATGTATCCTATAACGTTATGTTGTAAACCTCAAACATATACAATAAAAGGTACTTAAAAAATTAAAGGTCAGGCGTGGTGGCTCACGCCTGTAATCCCAGCACTTTGGGAGGCTGAGGCGAGTGGATCACCTGAAGTAGGAAGTTTGAGACCAGCCTGACCAACATGGAGAAACCCCATCTCTACTAAAAATACAAAATTAGCTGGGCATGGTGGTGCATGTCTGTAGTCCAGAGGCTGAGGCAGGAGAATCGCTTGAACATGGGAGGTGGAGGTTGCGGTGAGCCAAAATCGCGCAAGTGCACTCCAGTCTGGGCCACAAGAGAGAAACTCCGTCTCAAAACAACAACAACAACAAAATTAAAATGGGCTCAAAATTTTAGAAGCATCACTTATCTCATGAAGAAGGTAGTCTGCTTTTTTTGCAGACAGAAAATAAATTTTGTATTTTTATTAAGACTACTCATTTAGTCACTTAACAAATATTTGTTGAGCTTCTTATAACCTAGGTACTACTAGAGGACCTGGGGATACCGTGGTGAACAAATCAGACATCGATCCCTGCCACAGGGAGCTTGGACTCTAGGAAGAGTAGTAAGAGCAGATAATACACTAACAAATTAGTAAAGTACATATTATGCTAGATGGTAGTAACTGTTGGGGACAAAATAAAGCTGGAAAGAAAAGGAGTGCTGGGGGAGATTGTAATTTCTTTTTCTTTTTTTTTTTTTTTTAAGGATGGGGTTTTACCATGTTGGTCAGGCTGGTCTTGAACTCCCGACTTCAGGTGATCCGCCCGCCTTGGCCTCCAAAGTGCTTGGATTACAGGCATGAGCCACCATGTCAGGCCCTGAGATTATAATTTCATGCGGATAGTAGTTAGGAAAGGGCTTAACTGAGAACACATCATAAAGAAGTAAAGAAGTGAGGAAGTGAGCCAAGTAGATATTTTGGAGGAGAGCCTCCCAGGCAGAAGGAACAGGACATACAGAAGCCTCAGGGGTGGGAAGCAGGGTTGGTGAGTTCCAGAAACAGCAAGAAAGCCAATGTGCATGGACAGAGACGGGGAGGGAGAATGGTCTGAGATGAGATCGAAGAGGTAGTTGGGACCCTCATCATCAGACCTCATAGGCTGTTTTGATAGCAAGTGGCAGGGTAAGGTACCAGTAGGTGTTAAACACAGGAAAGTAATGATGCAACTTAGAATTTTAGAAAATATATATGGCTCTTGTTGTAACTGTCCAATGGTTTCATTTTGCCTGCTGCCCAGATAAAGCCAATTTATCAAGACAGGGGAATTGGCGCTAGAGAGTTTACTTCACGCAGAGCCAGCTGAAGAGGAGACCAGAGTTTTATTATCACTCAAGTCAGTCTCCCTGAAAATTCAGAGACGGGGGTTAAGGATAATTTGATGGATAGAGGGCCAGGGAGTCAGGAGCGCTGATTGATGGGGCTGGAGATGGAATCAAAGGGATTCGACTCCTGTCCTCTTGGGCTAAGTCAGTTCCTGAGTGGGGACCACTAGACCAGATGAGCCACTTTATCAATCTGGGTGGCACCAGCTAATCCATCAAGGTCTGAAAAATATCTCCAGCATCAATCTTAGGTTTTGCAATAGTGATGTTAACCCTGGGAGCAATTGGGGAGGTTTAGAATCTTGTGGCCCCTAGCTGCATGACTCCTAAACCATAATTTCTAATCTTGTGGTCCTACAAAGGCAGTCTGGTCCCCATGCAACAAGGGGGTTTGTTCTGGGAAAGGGCCATCATCTTTCAAAGTTAAACTATAAACTAAATTCCTCCCAAAATTAGTTCAGCCTATACCCAGAAATGAAAAAGGATAGCTTGGAGGTTAGAAGCAAGATCAAGTCGGTTAGGTCAGATCTCTTTCACTGTCATAATTTTATCACGGTTATAGTTTTTTCAAAGGCAATTCCACTGTGTGGAGAACAAACTGTAGGGGTTAAAAGTGAAAGCAAGGAGACCAGTGACAAGGCAACTGCAAGAGTCCAGGAGGGAGATGACAGTGACTTGAATCAGGGCTGGTGGTAGCAATACTGTCAGTGAAATGTGATAAAATTCTGGATAATTTTGAAGACGAAGCCAACAACATTCAATGAAGGACTGGGTGTAAGGTGAGAGAGAATGGGGGAAGCAGAGGATGATTCCTGTGATAAATGGCCAGAGTTGCCATCTACTGAGATGAAGCGGTAGAAGTGGGAATCAATTACTAGGTCCTTTCCTCCCTAAGGAGATGGTTATAAGAAGAGGAACAACAAGAGTATGAAGAAATGGTATTTTGGCTAGCTCATGCCGATGGGCAATACCATCTGCCATCTGTCTCTGTCAATGGCCCAGTGGCATCCTCTAAAATGGCAACCTCATGAACTTGGAAATGGAAAATCCCAATCACCCATATTTATTATGGATTACCATCTCATTTATTTAGATCCTACTTGAAAAATATTTTTCTTTTGCTTTTAATGAGTTTCATAAATTTGCTACTTGATGTTCTGTAGCACTTTCTTCTATTTAAAAATTTCTGCTGGGCACAGTGGCTCATGCCTTTAATCCCAGGACTTTGGGAGGCTGAAGCAGGCTGATTGCTTGAGTCCAGGAGTTTGAGATCAGCCTGGGCAACATGGTGAAACCTCATCCCTACAAAAAATTAGGTGGGTACTTGGGGCATACCTGTAGTCTCAACTACTCAGGAGGCTAAGGAGGGGGATCTCTTGAGCTTAGGAGGCAGAGGTTGCAGTGAGCTGAGATCACACCACTGCACTCCAGCCTGGGCAAGAGTGGAGACCTTGCCTCAGAAAAATGTTTTTTTTTCCCCACTATTTTCAAGCTTAGAGTACATTTCCTTATTTCTACGATTCTTGGATATCATGAATTTATGTTGTCCTAGGCATACCTTTACTTTATTAAACATTTTTTTGGCCAGGCAAGGTGGCTCACATCTGTAATCCCAGCACTTTGGGAGGCCAAGGCAGGCAAATCACTTGAGCCCAGGAGTTTGAGACAAGCCTGGGCAATATGGTGAAATCCTCTCTAATAATACCAAAACAATTAGCCGAGCATGGTGGTGCACACCTATAGTCCCAGCTAGTAGGGAGCCTGATGTGAGAGTATCATCTGAGCCTGGGAGGCAGGGGCTGCATTGAGCCGAGATCATGTCACTGTACTCCTGCCTGGGTGACAGAGTGAGACCCTGTCTCAATAAATAAATAAATAAATTTAAAAAATAAATAGAGATGGGATCTCACTATGTTGTTCAGGCTGGTCTTGGACTCCTGGCCTCAAGTGATACTCCCACCTCAGCCTCCCAAAGTGCTGAAATTATAGGCATGAGCCATGGCACTGAGCCTTGCCATGGCTTTGACATTATTCCTCTCAATTATTCCTCTGACAGTATTCCTGTATACTGTATATATTATCTCATTTAATTCTTACAACGCCTATGAGGTAGCTAAAACAGAAACCACCCTAATTTTATAGATAAGAAAAACAGGCTGGGCATGGTGGCTCAAGTCTGTATCCTCAGCATATTGGGAGGCTGGGGAATATAGGGAGACCCTGTCTCTACAAAAAATGTAAAAATTAGCTGGGCATGGTGGCACACACCTGTGGTCCTAGCTACTCGAGGCACTGAGGTGGGAGGATTGCCCCCTTAAGCCAGAGAGGTCAAGGCTGCAGTGAGCCGGGATCCCACCACTGTACTCTAGCCTGGGTGGCAGAGCAAGACCCCGTATTAAAAAAAAAAAAAAAAAAGAAAGAAAGAAAGAAAAGAAAACAGAGAGAGATTGAATTGGTGACAAAATCAGAACTCAAATGTATCTCTTGACTCAGTATGTTTTCTATTGACCACTTTCTTTCTCATTTCCTTCATTGTATTATTTGTCCTTCTCTAGACTCTTTTAGTTTGGTTTTATCCTTAATATTAGATACAATAACTACTTGTCATTTTCTCTAGGAAGATTTTTTAAAATAAGGACAAGAAAATACCTTGTAATTTTATGACTTATTTCAAATAGTTTTCCTGACAATGTTCAAAATTGTTTTCAGGCTTATTATTTTGTTTAATTTGTTTTAGGAATTGCAGGAACAGTGGGATTAATGTTTTAATAAAATGGTTTACAATGGCTACTTAGTCTTCTGGTCATTCTCTTGAATACATCAATTATAACTGAATATATCAATTACAATCTAAGTTATTAAGTTAATCTAAGTTATTTACCTCTAAATTAGCTTACACTTGTATAAAATAAAGTTAATTTCCTATGTTTCTATCTACTTGCACAACCATGTGAAAATATCCTGAAGGTCTTCTTTGGCATTAAATTATCTATGAGTGCTTATACTACCTCCATAATTATTACTCTGTTGGAATTTCTAATAAATGATAATTTCATTGACCAAGGCAAGTGATATTTTCGGAGCAAACATAATGAAATCTAAATACTCTCAGAAAGTCTTTTGACTGTGATAAATAAATATGCAAGTCAAGGGATAAACAATCAGATTTTTCAAAAGGTTTTTCACAAAGTGTCACTCCAAAAATTAGCAACAAAAGAAAAAAATCACTATAGTGTGAAAGAACAGTTTGTCATGTCAGACAGTGGAATTACAGTTAAAGATAAAGAGTATGTGTAAATTGGCTTATTTTGACAGATAAAATAAAAATATTTTTTTCTATAAATGATTTGACCAAGTTGGTAGAGTTGTCTCTAAATTACCATGCCATGCTACACTTTCTCTTTCTTGTTTCTTTGGAATCCCTCTTCTAGTGTGGATCAACTGCCTGATTTCCTGGAATTCTTAGTGTAGTCTTTCATTTGTTTTCACACAACTGAACTTTCTCCTTCCTATACTCCAGACTTTCTTGCCTGCCTTACTTCACTCTATTCCCTGTTCTTGGAAGGTCTTTATCTCTTAAAAGTTAAGCTTGTAGTGCTCACTTTGGCAGCACATATGCTAAAATTAGAACAATACGGAGAAGATTAGCATGGCCTCTGTGCAAGGATGACACACAAGTACGTAAAGCATTCCACATTTTTAAAAATTGAAAAAAAGAAAAAAGCTTTTAAAGCTTAAGATGTGAGATGGTGGTTGGCACCTGTATTCCCAGCTACTGGGAGGCTGAAGCAGGAGGATCACATAAATTCAGGTGTTCAAGGCTACTATGCACAATGATGGTGTCTGTGAATAGCCATAGCACTTGGGCCTGGGCAACATAGTGAGGCCACTTCTCTTTTTTTTTTTTTTTTTTTTTTTTTTTGAGACGGAGTTTCGCTCTTGTTACCCAGGCTGGAGTGCAATGGCGCGATCTCGGCTCACCGCAACCTCCGCCTCCTGGGTTCAAGTGATTCTCCTGCCTCAGCCTCCCGAGCAGCTGGGACTACAGGCACGTGCCACCATGCCCAGCTAATTTTTGCATTTTTAGTAGAGACGGGGTTT
>PVKV010030373.1:12117-22462 GCA_004027835.1 Alouatta palliata | reverse complement strand
GTGGCTCACGCCTGTAATCCCAGCACTTTGGGAAGCCGAGGCGGGTGGATCACGAGGTCAAGAGATCGAGACCATCCTGGTCAACATGGTGAAACCCCGTCTCTATTAAAAATACAAAAATTAGCTGGGCATGGTGGCACGTGCCTGTAGTCCCAGCTACTCGGGAGGCTGAGGCAGGAGAATTGCTTGAACCCAGGAGGCGGAGGTTGCGGTGAGCCGAGATCGTGCCATTGCACTCCAGCCTGGGTAACAAGAGCGAAACTCCGTCTCAAAAAATAAATAAATAAATAAATAAATAAATAAATAAATAGAAAGTCCCATCTCGGCCGGGCGTGGTGACTCACGCCTGTAATCCAAGCATTTTGGAGGCCAAGGCGGGTGGATCACCTGAGGTCGGGAGTTCAAGACCAGCCTGACCATATGGTGAAATCCCGTCTTTAAAAAAAAAAAAAAGTCCCATCTCCCAACACCACTGAACTGGGGGCCAACACATGAATTTGGGGAGACACACTTAAACCATAGCAGTGACTGTATAAAACAACATATTTTGGGGTTTCAGGTTAAAAAAAAAAACAGGATAGGCTGGTCTGATGGTAGTGGGTTATCAGAACTTATTAACGTTAGTGTCAGTGAAGTTGTTATACAACCCCATTGCTAAATTTGACGGTTTAAAAAAAAAAGTATGATAGAACTAAAGTACACGATAATAGCAGCCTAAAATTCAAGATGGATGATTGGAAAGAAAGTGTCCTGAAGTGTTTGTGTTGCTCAAGGAGTATAAAGATACTGATGAGACCTCCTGGGCCCAAGTGAGCCTCCCGCCTTTGCCTCCCAAAGTGCTGAGATGACAGGTATGAGCCACCACGTCCAACCTGATACAAAGTTTTGTGACTACAAATTTTTAATAAACGTTTTTTACCTCATTTGGATGTGATCCAAGATGAGCTGAAGGAAGGGGCTTGGGCCTTGAAGAAGTGGGAGAGTTTAAAGACTCTGGGGGTCAAGCGAAGGGAAAGATTTGGGCTCTTACAGCCTCTTCCTTTCCTTGGGCCCCAACTTACTTAGTCAGAATACTCTCTATCAACGTCATCATGAAAGTTTCTTCCCTTATAATCTGAGAATGGAAAAGCCAAGTTTCCATTTCCTTCATGGTGGGATGCAGTCTATGAAGCTCTCCAGCCTGGGACCCCTCTCTGAGCCTTCCTATTGCCAATCAAACGCCCATGGGGGGTAGCCTCTTCCTTTATCATCACCTGCCGCTCATAAGGTCCTAAGTACGGACCTAGAGCCGATACAGAAGGCCTACTGCACTTCGGATGGCAGAAGCTGATTCTTGGCCCAAAGAGCAGAAGGCGCTGAGCTGGAACATTGGCCCCTTGGCCACAGCACCACCCTGGACTAGCCCTGCAGACTCTGGGTGCCATCTCTCAGGGAAGAAAGTGGAGGAGGGTGGGAGGACAGCAATGAGGAGGAGGGCAGAGGCAGCTGGCCGGTGCAGGGTGGGCCTGGGGTATGGAGCCTCAGAGCGTCCTGATGAAGCAATGTTATAGGACCAACAGGCTCACATGCCCACTGTGCAGTGACAGACCATTTCACTGAGACAGCAGAGTCTGCAGCAGAGAAAGAGTTTCATGATCACAGGACACCAAGTGAGGATATGGGAGGAAACCTTCAAATCCATCTCCCCAAGGAGTTCTGGGCTGGCAATTTTAAGGGGATCATGAAAGGATGAGGGGCTGGAGGACTGGATTGGCTGGGGTCAGGGTATGAAGTCAGGGTGTGGAAACTGCATTCTTTGGTGAGTCAGCTCCTATAGGTTCCTTCCAACCAACTGGCATCAGTGGTTTCATCAGTATACAGAACCTGAAAGAATATCTCAGATGGAAAACTTAACATTTCTTTTTTTTTTTTTCTTTTGAAATAGAGTCTCGCTCTTGTTGCCTAGGCTAGAGTGCAGTGGCATGATCTCAGCTCACTGCAACCTCTGCCTCCCGGGTTCAAGCGATTCTCCTGCCTCAGCCTCCAGAGTAGCTGGGGTTACAGGTGCCCACCACAGCGCCAAGCTAATTTTTGTATTTTTAGTAGAGATGGGATTTCATCATGTTGGCCAGGCTGGTCTCAAACTCCTGACTAGGAGATCCACCCGCCTTGGCCTCCAAAAGTACTGGATTACCGACATGAGCCACCGTGCCTGGCCAAAACTTAACATTTCATAACGTTCAAGTTCTTACCTCTAGAGCAGTGAAGGGGAACTATCATCTTGGAACAGATCTGTGTGATGACAACAGGCACCAAACCACTGTGAGGAAGGGCAGTTCAGAGAGCAGGATGACCTCGTGATGAATGCTGAATGTGTTGCAAGCTTGGTTCATTTTCATTTCTCCCTCTCCCTTCTTCCCTGATTAATTTAGTAAAGTGAATATGGACGGTTTCAGCAGAAACACTGGTGGTGGAGGAAGGGCATGTCATTCACATCCTTCCTGCAACTCATTTGCCTCAGGGAGGAGCACTGTCTGGGGACCACAGAGGGAGAGAGGATTCTGACCCCAGAGGAGTGAGGACAGTTTATAGAAAAAAAGGCAGGGAGCAGGGGAGGACTTTACTGAAAGTATCCAAAGGCTCACTGAATTCTTCAAAGAGCATTTCATCACTTCTTCTTTTTTTTTTTCTTTTTCTTTTTTTTTTTTTTTTTTTCTGCTGCAGAGTCTCACTCTGTAGCCCAGACTGGAGTGCAGTGGCACAATCTCAGCTCACTGCAACCTCCACCTCCCAGGTTCAAGCAATTCTCCTGCCTCAGCCTCCCGAATAGCTGGGATTACAGGCGTGCGCCACCACACCTGGCTAATTTTTGTATTTTTAGTAGAGACGGGGTTTCACCATGTTGGCCAGGCTGGTCTCAAACTCCTGACCTTGGGTGATCCATCCACCTTGACCTCCCAAAGTGCTGGGATTGCAGGTGTGAGCCACCCCACCCTGCCACGTTTCAGTATTTCATTTGAGCAGAGAATACATCCTGAAGAGGAGCAGGAAACAGATGCAGGAAAGTTGGCCACTATTTGAAAAGGTAAAAGCCACTCTCCGTGGTGCTGACAGTATTTCTTTGTGCACCATCATTGACAGCTCTTGGTCCAGAGGTTACAACCACGCCCACCACACCACCTGCAGACTGGCTCTGGATTAATTTCCTGCGTCTGCTTCCTCCCTCGTTCACATTTAACTTTGCAAATCCCCTTCATCCATTATTCATTCATTCCACAAATATTTGTCGATGGGCTAGAGATACGATGGAAAATAAGTTTCTTGCATTGAAGAAGTTTCTAATGTGATGAAATCATTGTCTTTGCTAGCACATGTTGAGAATTTACACCTGGTGAATCTAACTTCAAAAATGAGAAAGCAGGTACGTCAGTGGACATTTATTTGGTAGGAGATTAACAGAGAATTCCAGAATGATGAAACAAACCCACAATTTTGGGGAGGAGAACAAAAAGAAAAAATGAAGACAAAATCCTCCAGAAATGCTCTTAACGGTGAGGAAAGAGAGGTCAGCAGCTGGGTATTGCTACATCCTGGAAAGAACATGTAGGAAATTAGGAAATTTAAGAAGGTGATTTCTTGTTCTAACTCTGCCTGACTCATGCCAGTTCCAGCATGTCTATTTATGCCTCTGCCACTCGGATTTCCTCATCTGTACAGCTAACCTACTCTAATGCAGATGGGTGTTGCAAAAATGCAACAGTGCACCTAAGAGTGCATTGGGAACCAAGAAGTTCTTTTTTTTTTTCTTTTTTGAGATGGAGTTTCACTCTTGTTGCCCAGGCTGGAGTGCAGTGGTGCGATCCTGGCTCACTGCAGCCTCCACCTCCCCGGTTCAAGCGATTCTCCTGCCTCAGCCTCCCAAGTAGCTGGGACTACAGGTACGGGCCACCACACCCAGCTAATTTTTGTGTTTTTAGTAGAAACAGGGTTTCTCCATGTTAGCCAGGCTGGTCTTGAACTCCTGACCTCGTGATCCACTCGCTTCGACCTCCCAAAGTGCTGGGATTATAGGCGGGAGCCACCACGCCCGACCTGAAGTTCTGTATAAATAGAAAAGAATAAATGCTTTTTAGAGTCCCTCTTAACATTGCTGATCTCTGTCTTCCAGGCACCTTCTTTCCCGGAGCACAGCTCACCAACTCCACCATCTGCTGGTTTGTTCCTAGATCGCATAAGCAGTTGTGAACAGGGCTCCATGGAGGGGAGACCCGACTCGTTTACTTCTCCAGGGGGCCCACAATGCAGTTAGAAAGGTGAGACCAACAAACACGTACAGGAAACTGCCATGAGCCCCGTCACTGAGCATGGGGTGGGGTGGGTGAACTAGAATTTGCAATCTGAGCAGCCGATGTTTGACTTGAATCTTTGAAGCACCTGGAAAATAAGATCACACATCCTTGCTGTTCCATGTTTGCCCTGTGCACCATTATCTGAAGGCCCCTGAGGCCTGAGGTTTTGCATTCCAGGAAACCCTTCAGGGTCGGGGCTTTACGTGTTTCTTTATGTGTTTCACACACAGGTGGCGTGGAGCTATTCCACAGCACAGTTCCATTCATACACAAGGTTCTTACAGTGTGCAGTGACCCAGACTTGCAGCCCTTCTCAACCTTACCTGCACAGTAGAACCCCAGAATCTCCAGGGAAGCTTTTAACAACCCAGGTGGCAGGCTGCACCCCAGACTATGGCAATCAAAATCTCTGGGGGTGGCCCTTCGCATCAGAGATTTTAAAAGTTCCTCTGGGCGGGGCGCAGTGGCTCACGCCAGTAATCCCAGCACTTTGGGAGGTGGAGGCGGGCGGATCACCTGAGGTCAGGAGTTCGAGACCAGCCTGGTCAACATGGTAAAACCCCGTCCCTACAAAAATTCAAAAATTAGCCGGATGTGGTGGCAGGAGTCTGTAATCCCAGCTGCTTGGGAGGCTGAGGCAGAGAATTGCTTGAACCTGGGAGGCAGAGGCTGCAGTGAGCTGAGATCGTGCCACTGCACTCCAGCGTAGGGATAAAGCAAGACTCTGTCTCAAAAAAAAGAAAAAATAACAATGTGTGAAGACAAAAGGAAAAATAGGTGGTTTGAAGACAATGTTTGTGTGGAAAACAATTTGTATTTGTCACATGATGTAAGTGAGTGGGTCTGGGAGCAGAGGGGGGAGCAGAATGAAAAGAATTCAGCAGTCATGAGAAAACAAGGCAGCAGGAGGTACAATCCTTTCTGCCTCATCTCCCATGAGCAGGAAGTTGGGAATGAATCCATCTGCCTGAACTAGAGAAGAGAGTTGTGCAAGGTTACTGGGCGGAGGCTGTGAGTTTGGGCGGGCCTGTTACAATGAAGGCTGTTCTCTTCTATTGCTGCACACCAAATTACCATGAACTTAGCAGCCTCAAACAACACCCGTTTATTATCTTGCAGTTCTGTAGGTCAGGAGGCCAAGCAGGCTTGTCTGGGCTCTGCTCTGGTTATGACAAGGCTGAAACCCAGGTGTCTGCCGGCTGGATTCTGGGATAAGAGTCTGAAAATCATACAAAAAATCTGTTAGCCAGGGCTTCTAACATCAGTTCTTCTCGGCGGGGCGCTGCTAGGAACGTTCTGACCACCAGAGGGCACTAGAACCACAATCCCGGTCCTAGGGAACGTTGCCTGTGCTCCAGCCCCTTTCTGCCAAAATGAGGTCCAGACACCAGCGGCAGCAGCATTCGAAAAGCAGAACCTCATCTTAGCCAGGCTGGTCACTAGAACCACAATCCCGGTTGTGGTTCTGGTGAACTAACATCAGTTCACTGAACTAACTGAACTAATCATCAGTTCTTCTGGCGGGGCGCTGCTAGGAACGTTCTGACCACCAGAGGGCACTAGAACCACAATCCCGGTCCTAGGGAACTTTGCCTGTGCTCCAGCCCCTTTCTGCCAAAATGCGGTCCAGACACCACCGGCAGCAGCATTCGAAAAGCAGAACCTCGCCGGGCGCGGTGGCTCACGCCTGTAATCCCAGCACTTTGGAAGGCCGAGGCGGGTGGATCACGAGGTCAAGATATCGAGACCATCCTGGTCAGCATGGTGAAACCCCGTCTCTACTAAAAATACAAAAATTAGCTGGGCATGGTGGCACGTGCCTGTAATCCCAGCTACTCAGGAGGCTGAGGCAGGAGAATTGCTTGAACCCAGGAGGCGGAGGTTGCGGTGAGCTGAAATAGTGCCATTGCACTCCAGCCTGGTTAATAAGAGCGAAACTCCGTCTCAAAAAAAAAAAAAAAAAAAGAAAAGAAAAAGAAAAAGAAAAGCAGAACCTCATCTTAGCCAGGCTGGTCTTGAACGCCTGACCTCATGATCCACACCCCTCAGCCTTCCAAAGTGCTAGGATTACAAGCGTGAGCCACCGAGCCCGGCCCACACGTTAAATTTTTAATTTACTTTCTGTAAACCTGAACCAAGCACTGCCCACCAAGAAAAACAGACACGCTTTGGTTCTCAAACACTAGAGGAAACTTTTCCGACATTCGGGTCACATTAGCAGTGGTTTCCAGGGCCACACGTAGAAGAGTATGTTTTCTACAGTGGTGAGCTAGGCATCCCTTAGTGGCCACCCCATTTTATGAAAAGGGTTTTAGCAAGACTAGAGGCATCTATCACTCTGCACACAGCTGCAGTCAGTTGGAGCCACGGTGGTCTTCACCCTCTGCTGAAGAGAGATTACCAGAGTTCCGTCCTCCTCTGAGAGAGATCCATGTCCATTATCTATGGGGAAATGCTCTGAATTTTTCTATGAAAACCAAGAGAAACTGGAGACACACAGTCTGGTGCATTGCAGGCAACAGAGAACAGCAGTTTTAGGAGAGGACGTGTTGGCAGAACTGAGTGCTAATATTTTCATACAACTGTTGTATGAACTACTCTCTAGTAGGTTTCAGGCACTGCCTTAGGAGTGGTTTTTTTTTTTTTTTTTTTTTTTTTTTTTTTTTTTTTGAGATGGAGTTTTGCTCTTGTTGCCCAGGCTGGAGTGCAATGGCGCAATCTCAGCTCACCACAATCTCCGCCTCCTGGGTTCAAGCAATTCTCCTGCCTCAGCCTCCCGAGTAGCTGGGACTACAGGCATGCGCCACCACACCCAGCTAATTTTTGTATTTTTAGTAGAGACGGGGTTTCACCATGTTGACCAGGATGGTCTCGATCTCTTGACCTCGTGATCCACCCACCTCGGCCTCCCAAAGTGCTGGGATTATAGGCGTGAGCCACCACGCCCGGCAGGAGTGGTGTTATAGAGGAAGGCAAGGCATGTAGCCAGCAGCTCAAGTCAGGATCCATTCCAAATGCAGCAAACACCTTGCCGTAAAGCACAGAAACCATGAGATACTCTAAGTAAATATGGAAGAGTATTTTTTTCAAATTAATCTCAGCATTGTGGCAGCCTTTCTATATGTGATACTATTAAAACTAAAAATATCATCAGTCACAGTGGCTCACACCTATAATGCCAGCACTTTGGGAGGCTGAGGTGGGTGGATCACCTGAGGTCAGGCGTTCAAGACCAGCCTGGCCAACATGGTGAAACCCCCATCTCTACTAAAAATACAAAAATTAGTCATGCGTGGTGGCAGGCATCTGTAATCCCAGCTACTCTGGAGGCTGAGGCAGGAGAATCGCTTGAACCTGGGAGGCAGAGGTTGCAGTGAGCCGAGATCATGCCACTTCACTCCAGCCTGGGTGACAGAGTGAGACTCCATCTCAAATAAATAAATAAATAAATAAATAAATAAGGAAACTCTCATTTTAAGAGATCTGCAAGTGAGTTTCCATATATTTTTCTCTCTTCCTCAATGCCAGCATCTTGCAAGACCACAACACAATTCTCAAAACTAAGGAATTCACATTGGTACAATCCTATTAACCAAACTCCAGACTTTATTTGGATTTCATCAGCCAATGTTTGCATTCCAGGATCCCACATTGCATTTATTTGTTATTGTCTCAGTGACCCCCAATCCATGATCGTTGCTGTC
This sequence comes from Alouatta palliata, assembly GCA_004027835.1. Taxonomy (NCBI): domain Eukaryota; kingdom Metazoa; phylum Chordata; class Mammalia; order Primates; family Atelidae; genus Alouatta; species Alouatta palliata. The sequence goes on along the minus strand of PVKV010030373.1, from coordinate 14,430 downwards.
TTTTCTTAAAGAAGGACACTCGAGCGCTGCCCTGACAGGCAGAGGAAAATGGCCCTGCGGAGTCCACCAGTGAAGGAATTCCCGGAAGGGTCTCAGAAGACGTGAGGGAGATTTCCTCACTGTGGAGGTGGGGCATGGAGAAATGGTCTCATTCCCATTCGTTGCCACTCCCTCTTGACTATGTCCATCAAAGCCTCCCTTCTCCCCCAGGACAGTGGTACAAACTTCTCTCTGGTGGTGGTGCACATCTGTAGTCTCAACTACTCGGGAGGCTGAGGTGAGAGGATGGCTTGAGCCCAAGAGGTCAAGGCTGCTGTGAGCCGTGATAGCGCCACTGTACTTCAGCCTGGGTGAGAGAATGAGACTCTGTCTCAAAACAAAACTATGTGAAGTGATGCATATGTTAATTAGCTTGATTAGGTCATTCTGAAGCAGGATATTTCCTTGACCCCTTCCTCGGTGGGAACTAGAGTGCATCGGCGCTGGCAGTGACAAACTCTGCTACTCGCTGTGCCACCCCTCATGGGAGGGGGAGTGCAGCTGAGCGGGTGCAGGAGCTGGAGTGAGCTTTTGGATGCCAGCAAGAGCGAATTTTATACTGGCCCCCTGGCAGCATCTGGGGGAAGATGACACCCCTGAAGCCCCAGGGAAAGTGTTACAGTGTCCTTTTAGCTTTGCCATCCATGGATGGCTTGTTAACAGCTCAGTGGAGGGTCAGTGTGACAGCCTTTTGTACCCACACTCGTGGCACCCAAGTGCTTTTCTGGCATCCAGGAGGAATGAGGTCACACAAATGAATTGAAGATGGTAAATGCAGGGGATTTTATTACTGGTGAAAGCGGCTCTCAGTGGGAAGAGGAACTGAAAAGGGGATGGAGCAGGAAGGTAATCTTTCCCTGAAGTTCGGCCATCCCTGGCCATCCTCTCCAAAGCTACACAGTCAAGCTGTCCCTCTGAAGTCAGGCCACTTCTCTCCAACATCCAACCATAGTCTTCAGTGTCCAGCTGCTTGCTTCTCTTCTCTGTGCTGGCTGAACCTGGGGTTTTTATGGGCACAAGATAGGTGGCAGGGTGGACCATGGGTGGTTTTGGAAAAGGCAACATTTGAGTGGGAAAACAGGGATGTAAGTTCTCACTTTGGGCTGTGGTATCAGGCTTTTCGGCTTGACAGACCCACTCTCTTCTGTCCAGAATTTCCCTGCCTCCTGTCCCTATCAATTCCACAATGTATATGTATTTCAAAACATTATGTTGCGTACGGTAATTATATATGATTTTATTTGTCAATTTAGAAAAACAAAAAAATGTAGCTATAAGAAAATAAGAAAATAAAATCAAGTAGGCAAAGGTGACTACAGTGTGTTTTCATAAAAACCATAACCGTTATCTCTAACTCAGTAAGTTAGAGTCATTGTATATTTTGACAAACATCCAAAAGACTGCACAGAGTGTGTCTTCCCTGCCACCCCACAGCAGTGTTTGTGAGATTCTTGTGATGATGATGTTGGTAATGACAAAAGCTTTTATGCAGACAGCAGGAACTGTGTCCTGGGCCCTGTTATTTATCATCGTGAACACCCAACGGGTTCTTCTTGCCCACTGCAAAAAGACCACAGCATTGCAGTAAACAAAGGGTTTAATTGACACGAGGCCGGCCACGCCAGGTGAGAGACAGACAGACTTATTACTCAACTCAATCTCCCTCAAAATTCAGGGATCAGAGGTTTTTAAGGATAATTTGGTGGGTGGGGGGCCAGGTAGTGGGGAGTGCTGATTGGTTGGGTTAAAGATAAAATCATAGGGAGTCAAAGTTATCTTCTTGCGCTGAGTAAATTTCTGGGTGGGGACCATAGGACCAGATGACCCAGTTTATCGATCTGGGTGGTCCCAGCAGATCCATGGAGTGCTGGGTCTGAAAAACATCTCCAGCACCAATCTTAGGTTTTACAATAGTGACGTCATCCCCAGGAGCAACTGGGGAGGTTTAGAATCTCGTGTCCTCTGGCTACATGACTCCGAAACCACAATCTCTAATCTTGTGGCGAATTTGTTAGTCCTACAAAGGCAGTTTGGTCCCCAGGCAACAGGGTTTGTTTTGGGAAAGGGCTGTTATCTTTTTTTTTTTTTTTTTTTTGAGACGGAGTTTCGCTCTTGTTACCCAGGCTGGAGTGCAATGGCGCGATCTCGGCTCACCGCAACCTCCGCCTCCTGGGTTCAAGCAATTCTCCTGCCTCAGCCTCCCGAGTAGCTGGGACTACAGGCACGTGCCACCATGCCCAGCTAATTTTTGTATTTTTAGTAGAGATGGGGTTT
>PVKV010030373.1:0-12017 GCA_004027835.1 Alouatta palliata | reverse complement strand
CGCCCAGCCAGGGCTGTTATCTTTATTTCAAAGTTAAACTATGAACTAAGTTTCTCCCAAAGTTAGTTAGGCCTATGCTCAGGAATGAACAAGGACAGCTTGGAGGTTAGAAGCGAGATGGAGTTGGTTAGGTCAGATCTCTCACTGCCGTACTTTTCTCAGTTATAATTTTTGCAAAGGTGGTTTTGCCATGAGACATGTAATGTTATTTTCCCCATTTTATTGACTGGATTTCAATAGGAGTCCCTGCTCTAAAGTTGGAGCCACACTGGAGTCCCCAGAGGGTTTGTTAAAACAGAGAAGGAGGCCTGGCACTGTGGCTCACCCTTATAATCCCAGCACTTTAAGAGGCCGAGGTGAGAGGATCACTTGAGCTCAGGAGTTTGAGACCAGCCTAGGCAACACAGGGAGATCCAGTCTCTATAAAAATTTTAAAGTTAGCTGGGTATGATGGTGCACGCCTGTAGTCCCATCTACCTGGTAGGCTGAGGCAGGAGGATGGCTTGAGCCCGAGATGGAGGCTGCAGTGAGCTATGATCACGCCACGCCACTGCACTCCAGCCTGGGCAACAGAATGAGACCCATCCCCCGCCTCCCCTCGAAAAGCAGAGAAGGCTGAGCCCCATCCCCAGAATTGCTGAGTCCTTACGTTTAAGTTGTTGCCCCAGAACTTGCATTTTCAGCCAGTCCCCAGGTGATGCTGACGTTGCTGGTTTGAGAAGCCCTGAATGGCAGCAACATTTAATATTACTACGAAAAGACCCCGCCCATTGGGTACTATCCCCATTTTTCAGTGTGAATTTAGGTCCCTTAGGGGTCAAGCGGCTCGCCGACGCCCACACGCGCAAGAAGAGCACTGCCTAGGTCTCTCCTGGACCTCCGAGGTGGGCGGGGTCTAGCGCTGGCAGCCGCAGACTCCGGAGCTGCCCCTTTAAGAGGAAGGCCCGAGGGCTGCGGGCGGCAGCGGTGGAGACGTGGCGAGGTCCGCTCTCAGTCCCGCCTCGGACCCCCGCCAGGCGAGAGGCTAGGCGGAAACTGGCGATCCCCAGGCCCTGTCTGTGTATGTGCGGCTGGCGCCAGCCCTATGACAGTCCGGAAGAGGGCGCCTCTCCGGGCCGCCTGGGTGGGGGCCGGAACTTCCTGCGCTGCAGCCTCACAGGTCATTTCCCGGCGGGGACGCTGAGTCCCGAGGAGCTGGGGACCCTGGGCTGGGGGCAGGGCTGGTGGGGCTGACCCCGCGAAGCTGCCCCGCTGGCTTTCCGAGACCGCGCGGGGGACTGTGAGGCCGGGACCCACTCTGCGCCTTTGCACCAGCCGTGAGCCCTGGCAACCGCGGTGCCCGGCGGAGCTGCGCGCTCTCCGCGCCAGAGCCTGCGCCCCGGGCCCCGTGCGCATTTTGCACGGGGAAGACTGAGGCTAGGAGTGCAAACCTCAGCCCGGGGTCACACCTCGCACTGGACACGGCCAGGTGGTGGTAGCCTGAGCCCGCGAGACCCCCTCCCCACGCCCCGTGGTCGCCCGCACCCTGGGGCCCTGCTCAGATCACGGACTCCAATGGCGGCGGCGCTGCGGGACCCCGCGCAGGTGAGTGCTCGGGCGTCAGGCCCTCCTGTTCCTGGCGTTGAGATGCACAAGATGGCTTTGTTCTAGGACTTTTCGCCTTTCCCATTTCCTTGCTTTTTTGTCAGGGGACCCTAGAAGGGAGACGCTCCCAGCTGGGATCCTGAATCAGGGCAGGGTTTATATAGAGGGGCTTCTGTTTCTGAAATGTAATGGGATGAAGGGAGAAAGGGCTTTGTAGGCACAGGAACCAGCATGCGCAAAAGCTTGGCGATAGGGTGGGGCATGGTGTGGAGACTGAGTTGGGAGTGCTCAGGAGCCCCACCCAGGTCACGGTTACTAATATTATACCTGCTAGAACCGGAGAGCTGGTGGGCCGAAGACAGCCCAGAACAGCAGGCCGGAGAGCTGGGCCTATGTTCTGAGGGCGATGGGAGCCATGGAAGGTTTAGGGCAGAGGAAGAAGATGCTGTGACTCAGGTCTTAACAGGCTCCCTATGGATGCAGAGTGGAGAACTGAATGTGGGGTGAGCCGCAGGCAGGGAGGCCAAGGAGTAGCTTAGTGGAATAGCCCAGGCCAGTGCTGCTGCCGGCCAGACCAGGGTGGGGACTAGAGGTAGAGGAAGTGATTGGGAACCTGATGTCTTTTAAGTCAGACTGACCAAATTTTCTGATGTGGAGGGGGAGAAAGAGGGAGGAATCGATTTTTTGTTTGATGAATCTAGCTAGCTTCGTGAACTAAGTTGGTTATAGGAGGAATTTTCCATGGAACCAGTAGAAGTTAGGTTTTGGCCAGGTTGAGCCTGTGATGTCCCAGAGACCCCGAAGTGCAGTTGAAGAGTGGGCAGCTAGACACACACTTAGGGTGTTCTGAGGGATTTGTTAAGGTAATGAGAGACTGGATATTCATGTGAACAATGGCCAGATCATGCCCCCGAACCTGCCTAAGAAACCAACCCCCTTATCTACAATAAACAACCCATGCAGCAGGAAGCCAGCCTACTGTATGTCAGACCCGCGGGAAGCCAGATTGCTACCTGGACTGACAATCCAGGAAGTTAAAACAGTAACTTCTGTAATGAGCAGTCCCAAACAGCCAGGGTTTGATTAATAACAGACACCTTCCCTAATTTTAACTCCTGCTTTTGACTTAAGACTAACCAGAGAAAGGCAGTTATACACCCTAACCAATCACATAGGATGCCCACTTCTAGTTCACCCACCTGCAAATAGGATCCTCCGATCATGGCACGCCTGAAACCTTCCTTTTCTTTCTTTCTTTTCTTTTTTTTTTTTTTCCCGAGACAGAGTTTCTCACTCTTTTTGCCCAGGCTGGTGTGCAATGGTGCGATCTCAGCTCACTGCAACCTCTGCCTCCTGGGTTCCAGCAATTCTACTTCCTCAGCTTTCCCACTCTTGGCTTGCATTGAGTCTCTCTTGCTATAGCGAGCTTTGAATAAGTAGCCTAGGCTTTTCTCATTTTGTTGGTCTTTGTTTATTTCAACAGTTAGAAACATCCAAAATGTGGCATCTGGTGTGTGGACGGGAGCGTAGCTGTGTGTCAGATTTTGGAGGTAAAACTTCAAGTAGTGGTGACAATGATGTTGCAAAAAGAGGAAGGTGGGGCTGAAAAACTGAGAGGAGGGTTCTTGCTTGGGAACTGTGGCTCGTTTTGCATCGTAAAGACAGGTGAGGAACAGTAGTCGTCATGGTGGTGGCGGTGGGTGTATGTGGAGGTGTCAGAGTGAGGGACTGTGTTAAGGAAAATTGCCTGTTTCAAAGGCAGGAATTTCGCAGTGCCATACCTCCACCCACCCCTCCATCCGGGTAGGTAGACATTCCAGGTGAGCTTTTTGTTCAAAAAGCCCGCTAAAAGCCCTGGGAAAAGGGGCTCTGTTGTGGGCCCAAGCAACCAATCCAGGATCACAGTCAAAGATCAATCACTCCTGAGGATGTTTGAAAGAACTCCTCTCATTGGATCCCCTCCCACAACAGCTTGGGAGCGCTCTCTCTCTCTCTCTCTCTCTCTCTCTCTCTCTCTCTCTCTCTCTCTCTTTCTCTCTCTCCCCCCCTCCCCCTCTCTCCCTCCCTCCCTCCCTCCCTCCCTCCCTAATAAATCGCTTTCTGCAAAACTCTTTGGGTCCGATATTTACTTGAATGGTAAGCTCACCACGCCGCCAGGACCCTTTCCCCATTCCTGGGGCAAGTGAGCCCAAGAACCTGGACATGCCCGGTTACATCTTTGGCAAGCACGGGGAGGGAGCTGAGCCCCTGTCGTCCCGCTACCTGGTTACAAGAGGGTCTGGCAGGTGGCCGGATCGTCCCAGAGAGTGTAGACGTGAATGAGATGGATGCTGAGGGTTAGCAGTAGAGAAGGTAATACTGCAGTGAGGCTTGGGCTGATGCTTATATGCTCATGTGTTTTCTCCAGGCTTCTGTGGTGACCCTTGATGGGGTTTGTCCTCAGGCTGGGGAATTAGCTTGGGACAAGAGGAGTCAGTTGGCAGAGTTGCTGGCCTTAGGTGGGTCGGGGGTAGGATGGCCAAAGGGGTTCGCTTTTTTTTTCTTTTTTTAATGAATGTGAGTGATGACAGGGTCAGAATATGCAACAAAGAAGGCCAATGGTATGTGACATCCATGTGTGGCTTAAGTTGCCATGTGTGGCTTAGGCTGAAGCCCAGACCAGGGGAGTTGGGGGTCTCCAAGGCAAGGGTGGAGCACTCCCTCTCCTCCTTACCTGGGTGTTGCCCTTGGCAGTGGAGGCCATTGAAGGTCTGGGGCGCTGGGATCGGGGTTGTGTTTGCCAGGCACTCTCCAGATCCCGTGTGCAGAGTGACACGTGGGAGCCCATGGAGATGGCTGCGATAGAGGCCGGGATGGGGAGAGGGTAGCAGTGGCAGTGGGAGGCCATGGTGAGGTCTGGAGCTGTGAGGATGGTGCAGTCCAAAGAGTGAAATGCACGTGGGAGGGAGCGTGAGCTGTTCACCCCAGAGCTCTGGACTGAGGTTTAAGGGAGAAGCCCAGGTTTGGATCTGAGAAGCGTGGCATTGGCGACACTAGGGGAAGAGGCTGCACTTGAGGCCCAGAGCTTAGAGGGTGCCTCTCTGCACCTTGCCTGTTGTTGCTGTGGGCTGGGTGCCCACAGAATCAGGGCCTGCTACCTCCTGGAGCTGGGGAGGAGAGTGAGCAGGGGATAGATAGGGAGTCCCAAGGACAGAGACTGATCGTGGAACGAACTGTCCCCATCATGGCAGGGCTGCGTGACCTTTGAGGATGTGACCATTTACTTCTCAAAGGAGGAGTGGGGGCTCCTCGATGAGGCTCAGAGACTCCTGTACTGCGATGTGATGCTGGAAAACTTTGCACTTATAGCCTCACTGGGTAAGGCCGTCAACCCTACCCCAAGGTCCCGAGCTCATCTCTGCCCAAGAAACAGCTCTTTCCTTCCCACAGCCAGACCACTGGCACTGCTTCCATCCCTACTTTCCTGGTATGTGTGTTGCAACTTCTAGGGCTGAGCTATGTGCCTTGCCTGCTCCTCTCCCTGAACGGCCCCCACATCCGCTGCCTGAAGCCTTGCAGGGAAGCTCCGGGCATGAGGGGTCTTGCAGTCAGGTGCACGACTCCCTCTGACTCGACCGTTCCCTCCCTCCTGGGTGATTATCCAAATCAGACAGTTCTGTGGTTTAGATTCTGCCCCTTTCATTTTGCTGTTATTTCCTAAGCCTGACTGTGCCAGGAATTCCAAGCACTGATACAGTCACTGCTTGTTGTAACCACCGGGATGTCCCTTGTGCCCTACGGATTTTCCTCTCTGGAATCCCCTCCCATAACAGCGTGGGAGCTGTCTCTCCCTCTCTCCCTGTACGGATATCCTCTGGATTTCCTGTCCCATAGTCTGTCATGGAGTAGTTCAACTGGGCAGGTGCTGGCCACTGACCCACTCTGTCTTTCCCTTAGGACTTATATCTTTCAGGTTCCACATTGTTTCCCAGCTGGAGATGGGGAAAGAGCCCTGGGTGCCTGACAGTACGGATATGACTTCAGCCATGGCCAGAGGGGCTTATGGCAGGCCTGGCTCTAGTAAGCAGCAACGGGAGCTGGGGGAGGATGTGACCTCACCACTGTGTTTACATCATACAGCATCCTGTCTCCTATTCATCATCCTTTGGTACCAATGCCAGTAGCCAGACCTTGTCTCTGCCTTTCTTTCCCCGTGCTTGATACATTGTCCACTTGTCACTGCTATTCTGAATTGGGCCCCCTGGCTGTGCCCCACCTTTCTGACCTCCATTTCTCTCTTTCAGCTTCCTCTGTGTCACTTTGCAACATTGGCCTACACTTAATATGATGTGAGATATGTGCTTTTTCCTTGACATGCTTGAACACCAGCTACTCAGCTGCAGGTTTTCCTGGGTCTAGATGCTCTCACTGCATAGCCTTGACAGGTTACCAGCAGCCTTGGCCCTGCCAAAAGCCCTTTAAAGAGAAGTGAGTGAGAGACCCTGCCTCTCTGCCCAGTACTGTCCCCCTTCCTGTGTCCCTGGTCCTGATAAGGCCTCCCATATTTTGTGACCTGGCCAGGCACAGTATATGGCAGAGCAGATTATTCCTTATCCTGACCTGAGCATTCGCTTGTTACAAGCAATACTGTGGACTCATTCTTAGGTCAGCCAAGCATAGGTGATAGGGCACTTTCCTTCTAGTAAAGTTTATACGAATGTCACCAGCATTTCTCTGCTTTCAGATTTTTGCCGTGGAACAGGGGGCAAGGAGTTACCTTCTGAGCATAATGTTTCTGTAGAAGGAGTGACACAGGAGAGGAGTCCCAAGCCAGCTCTGTGCCCCGAGAAGACCTGCCCCTCTGACATATGTTGCCTATGCTTGAAAGACATCTTGCATTTGGCTGAACACCAGGCAGCACATCCCAGTCAAAAACCATTTGTGTGTGAGGCATATGTGAAAGGCTATGAGTTCAGTGCAAACCTTGCCCAGAAACAGGTTCAGCAGAACGTGCACAACCCTATTGGAAGGGAGGAGGACCAGGCTTCGCCTGTGGAGACCAACGGAGACCACGTATCAGAGCAGTTTTTCACCTGCAGGGAGGGTGGGAAGGACTTTGTGGCCAGAGCAGGGTTTCTGCAGCATGAGGTCACTCCCAGCAATGGGGAGGCACACAAGGCCACTGAACGTGTGGTGGATTTTCACACTGCACAAAGGCATAACAAGTGCCATGAATCTGGGGATGCTGTCAATGACAAATCCACTCTTGTTCAGCACCAGAGAATCCATGGCAGAGAAAGGCCTTATGAGTGCAGCAAATGTGGAATCTTTTTCAGTTACGCCGCTGGCCTCATCCAGCACCAGAAAGTTCACAATAGAGGAAAACCGTATGAGTGCTGTGAATGTGGGAAATTCTTCAGCCAGCACTCCAGCCTCATTAAACATCGCAGGGTTCACACCGGTGAAAGCCCTCACGTGTGCGGAGACTGTGGGAAGTTCTTCAGCCGAAGCTCCAACCTCATCCAGCACAAGAGGGTTCACACTGGCGAAAAGCCGTATGAGTGCAGTGACTGTGGGAAGTTCTTCAGCCAGCGTTCCAACCTCATTCATCATAAGAGGGTTCACACGGGCAGAAGTGCCCATGAGTGCAGTGAATGTGGGAAATCCTTCAACTGCAACTCCAGCCTGATTAAACATTGGAGAGTTCACACTGGAGAAAGACCTTACAAGTGCAACGAATGTGGAAAATTCTTCAGCCACATCGCCAGCCTCATTCAGCATCAGATAGTTCACACTGGCGAGCGGCCTCACAGGTGCAGCGAGTGTGGGAAAGCCTTCAGCCGAAACTCTGACCTCATGAAACATCAGCGAGTTCATACCGGTGAGCGTCCTTATGAGTGCAATGAATGTGGGAAGTTGTTTAGCCAGAGCTCCAGCCTCAATAGCCATCGGAGACTTCACACTGGCGAACGGCCTTACCGGTGCAATGAATGTGGGAAATTCTTTAACCAAAGCTCCAGCCTCAATAACCACCGGAGACTTCACACTGGCGAGCGGCCTTATAAGTGCAGCGAATGTGGGAAAACCTTCAGGCAGAGGTCCAATCTGAGGCAGCACCTGAAAGTTCACAAACCAGATAGGCCTTATGAGTGCAGTGAATGTGGGAAAGCCTTCAGCCAAAGGCCTACCCTCATTCGGCATCAGAAGATTCACACCAGAGTAAGGAACATGGAGAATGTGCTCCGTCCCTGTTCAATGCAACAGCACACAGCAGAGATAAGCTCTGAGAACAGACCTTATTAGTGTACTGTCAACTACAAGTCGAACCTTTTTCATCCAAGTACCCACCCTGGGGAGGTTCCCTAGGAATGCTAGCTATGTTGGAAGCTTTCTGGAGCCAAGTTACATTCTCTTAACATGGATTTTATCAGCGTTTTTTTCACTGCTGGGGTTGTGATAGAAGCCACATCAGCACCACACACTGCAGCTCTCCAGAGTGTGTTGACCACTCCACTGTGCTCAGGGAAGGCAGAACCTCTCCTCTCTCTTTCCAGTCCCTAAAGGGAATTGGGAGTAGTCTGAAGCCTTGGGAAGATGTCATTCCCACCCTGTATGGCTGGTTTAGTTGTGGACATGATCAGCCTTTGGCTGTGAAGACCTGAGCAGGGTTCTGCTGACAGCTTGTTCTAGAGAAGATTTCCCTTTCTCTGGGACATTGTTGGTCTTGTGTTACACCTGCGATGGATTTGTCCAGCCTTCATGTTACTCAGCACAACAGCTTATCTCGTGGGTATCACCCTGGTTCGTGCGATGATAAGGGCCTTATGATAAAGCTGCCTTTAATTTTCCATGGTCTGATCACTGTGTGGGGTGGTTCAAGAACAGAGTTAAGATCTACCAAACTAAAGGGGTTGCCAGATTATCTTGGAGGGGACAGGAGGATGGCAGAGAACTGCTGTCAGTCCAGACTGGGCATCATTTACTTGCTACCAAGTCCTGCTAGGAAAAATTGTAGGATTTTATTATGATCTGAATGGCATGAATTTGTGCCCCAAGGAGGGAGCAGTTGTGACAACCTCCAGTGCATGTGGGAGCAGCATGAATTGGGTCCCTGTTCCCAAGGGATGCCCCATATTCCCCAACACTGTAAAGCAGATGCTGTTTAGCACCTGCCAAGGGGCCATATGCCCTGAAGTTCAGCATTAGGCAGGTGTCTCTTAACTGTTAAGACCTACAAGGCCCTGCTGGAACCATAATTTGTACAAAAACACTGGGTGTGATTAATAGGGAGTAGGTGAGATTATAGTAAACCAGGAGAAATGGACCTGTTCTAAAGGTGCACCAATGAATGTTCCCTTGAATGTGGCTGTGCAGGATTCAGGGTTTGCAGAAATTCTCAGGACCTTTAGACCTCTGTGCTATGACTAATGTTACTAGCAGAGCAAATAATCTCAAGATTTGTTTTATGGATTACTGTCCCTGTGCTGTGCATCTCAAGGCCAGTGCTGTGCTAGCAGGAAAATAGGGACTAAGAAAAAGCAGATCCTATACTACAGGGATTATAGCATCTATGACATAGCCAGCCATTCTTTGCTCCCAGAGCAAGAAGAAAGAGATGGCAGAGTCAATATAGGGTTGCCAAATCTGATTTTCTAAAATGAGTAGGAGGTTGAATTTTTATGTGCAACAGTTCCTTTTGGTGCTTTGTTGATATGTAATATCATTATCATGATAATGAACGTATCCATCACATGCAAAGCTACCTCATGCCCCTTTACAATCCCTCCTTGCCTTCCTCAGGAAACCATTGATTTACATTTTTCACTTTAGATTTGTTTGCCTTTTCTAGAATTAATACAATTGGAATCATAAAGTATTTATACTCTTTTGTGGTCTGATTTCTTTCATGCAGCATAATTATCTTGAGAATCATCCATGCTTTGTGTATATACTGCTCATTCCTTTTATCTTTTTTTTTTTTTTTGAAGACTGGATTTCACCATGTTGGTCAGGCGGGATTTGAACTCCCGACCTCAGGTGATCCACCTGCCTTGGCCTCCAAAGTGCTTGGATTACAGGCGTGAGCCACCACGCCCAGCCAGTTCATTCCTTTTACTACTGAGTAGTGCTCTTCTGGGTGAGTGTACCATAGTTTTTTATGGTTTATTTAAAAATGTTAAAAAATATGATGAAATACATATAATATGGAATTTACCATCCTAACCATTTAAAGTGTATACTTCAGTGGTGATGAGTAGATTTGTACTGTTATGCAACCATCACTACTGTTCATCTCCAGAACCCTTCAATCTTGCAAACCTTTAGAGTTATCAACATATAAGATAATATCACCTGTGATCAGAAATAATTTTACTTCTTTCCAATCTGGCTGCCTTTTACTTCTTTTCTTTCATAATTACACTAGCTAGGACTTCCAGTACCATGCTGAACAGAAGTAAAGAAAGAGGACATCTAGGCCGGGCACGGTGGCTCACACCTGTAATCCCAGCACTTTGGGAGGCCGAGGCGGGTGGATCACGAGGTCAAGAGATCGAGACCATCCTGGTCAACATGGTGAAACCCCGTCTCTACTAAAAATACAAAAATTAGCCGGGCATGGTGGCACGTGCCTGTAGTCCCAGTTACTCGGGAGGCTGAGGCAGGAGAATTGCTTGAACCCGGGAGGCGGAGGTTGCGGTGAGCCGAGATCGCGCCATTGCACTCCAGCCTGGGTAACAAGAGCGAAACTCCATCTCAAAAAAAAGGAGAAGAAGAGAAAAACTTCATGAAGAGTGTGGAAGGGGATTCCAGAGGGGAAATTCCAGAGGGGAAAGGGAGCTCCCACCATGTGGGAGGGGATTCCAGAGAGCTGGAAATCTGGTGTGGGTGAAGGAGCAGGGGAATTTATCCTGGGAGAAATTCCCACCTTTTCCAAAACCCTAGGCCAATGAAAGGAGTTCCTTAGAACTTCTGCTGGAGTGACTGACTTTTAGTTTCTTCCCGCACCCATGAAATTTGACCATAAACCGTTAAATCTCCCAGATGGAGAGAGATGGGAGCGGGGCATGGCGCTGGGAAATTTTTGCCCTTAAAACTACGAACCCTCATGGACCCAGAAAGAGAACACATTCCCTCAGTCTCGAACTCCTGACCTCATGATCCGCCCACCTCGGCCTCCCAAAGTGCTGGGATTACAGACCTGAACCACTGTGCCTGGCCTGTTCTTCTTTAACTAGTTTCTTAAGCTGTAAAGTTAGAGTTTTGGTTTGAGATCTTTCTTCTGTTTTAATATAATCTTTACAGCTATAAATTTCCTCCTTAGGCACTGCTTTTGTTGTATCCTATAAGTTTTTGTATATTGTTTTCATTTTCATTTGTCTCTAAGTATCTTATAATTTCCTTTGTGATTTCTTTGATATAATGATTATTTAAGAGTGTCATTTACTTTCCACGAATTTGTGACTTTTCAGGTTTTTCTAACTTTATCCTCTTGTCATCAGGGAAGATACTTTGTATGATATATATATTTTTTAAATTTATTGAGCCTTAATTTATAGCCTAAATAGTCTATTTTGGAGAATATCCCATGTGCAAGTATATTCAATTGTTATCATGTAGAGTATTCTATATTTTTTCTGTTAGATCTAATTGGTTTATTGTATTGTTCAAGTCATCTGTTTCCTTATTGGTCTTCTGATTGTTCTATTTATTATTGATAGTGGGTTATTTTATTTCACCCTGAAGGACTCCCTTTAGCAGTTCTTGCTGGGCCGTTCTCCTGGTAACACATTCCCTCAGTTGGAAATGTCTTCATTTCTCCCTCAATTTTGGTGGATAGTTTTGCTGTTCAAACTGCTAAAAGAAAAGAACTGTCAGCCCACGACCTTCTACCTTCTGCCCTCTAAGGTTTCTGATGAGAAATCTGCTGATAATCTTAGTGAGTATCCTTTGAATGTAATGAGTCACTTCCCTTTTGCTGCTTTCAGTATTCTCTTTTTGTCTCTGTCTTTTGACAGTTTGATTATAACGTGTCTCAGCATGAGTGTCTTTGAATTCATCTTTCTTAGAGCTCATTGAGCTTCTTGGATGTTTATGTCTTTTTATATCTGTGTAGTGCATGTATATACAAATATATATATATGTGTGTGTTTGTGTGTGTGTGTGTGTGTGTGTGTGTGTGTGTTTCATTGGATTTGGATAGTTTTGGTCATTTCTTTTTTTTTTTTGAGACGGAGTTTCGCTCTTGTTACCCAGACTGGAGTGCAATGGCGCGATCTTGGCTCACCGCAACCTCCGCCTCCTGGGTTCAAGCAATTCTCCTGCCTCAGCCTCCCGAGTAGCTGGGACTACAGGCACGTGCCACCATGCCCAGCTAATTTTTGTATTTTTAGTAGAGACGGGGTTTCACCATGTTGACCAGGATGGTCTCGATCTCTTGACCTCGTGATCCACCC
>PVKV010030372.1:0-22357 GCA_004027835.1 Alouatta palliata | reverse complement strand
TTGCAGGCATCTTCCATGTAGTGGGAGAGACAGACCTTATTATACAGTCACACTAATGAATGTAAAATAATGGAGACAGTTAAGCTGAAGTAGAGAAACAGTTTTATAAAAGTGTATAACAAAAGAAAGTGGACTGATTTCTAAAGGAATTGAGGCTTCAGCCAAAAACAGAAGGATTACTAATAGTTAATTGACAAAAATGGGAGAGAAAGTTATTCCAGATGTAGCAAAACTACAAGCACATAGACCTGATGGTGGGAGAATACATGATGCATTGGAATAATTAAATTTTAATTATGGCTAGTGGAGTGGAAGGAATATTTATTTGAGGCAGCAGCTAGTTGTGTAGATCATGCAGTGTCTTACAGGCCACTGTAACATTTTTCGTATGCTAAGAACATTGGGAGGCCATTCAAGAGTTTGTAATTTGTGAGTGGAAATGGAATGGTTGGCCTATGAAAATTACAAGATTTTCATTTCGAAAAGTTAATTTTAGCTCCTGTGTATAAAACAGATTAGAGAGAGATCAGGGAATTAGAATAGTTTAGGTAAGAGATGATCATAGCCACAATTATGGTGGAAGTAGTACAGCAGGAGTAGGGAAGAAGCAGTGTTAAGAAAGAAGAAAAGGCTGGGTGCAGTGGCTCACGCCTGTAATCCCAGCACTTTGGGAGGCTGAGGCGGGCAGATCACAAGGTCAAGAGATTGAGACTATCCTGGCCAACATGGTGAAATCCCCGTCTCTACTAAAAATATAAAAATTAGCTGGAAGTAGCAGTGCATGCCTGTAATCCCAGCTACTTGGGAGGCTGAGGCAGAAGAATTGCTTGAACCTGGAGGTGGAAGTTGCAGTGAGCCAAGATTGTACCATGGCACTCCAGCCTAGGCAATAGGAGCAAGACTGTCTCAAAAAAAAAAAGAAAGAAAGAAGAAAAGAAGCATTAGAAAAGCGGAAGGTCTTGGATTTTATCCTGGATTTGAAATATTTCAGGAAATACGTAATTTGCCTTTTAACTTTACTATAAGCAATGTAGAAGTATAATGATAAATACAGCAGGTACTCCATCTCATTTTTGGGAATTCAAGAGAGAATGATGGGCACAAAATCTCACGGACTCCAAATAAAGATCACAGTGACTCCTTAACCCTAGCCGCCGTTGCTGTGCAGGTATGTGGTCCCTCATTATCAGATAACTGAACCTTTTTTAAGAGAACCTGAAAGTCTGATTTTTCTGTCAAGTCTTGATGTTTGAATGCTGGAGCTAATTTTAAGACTTCATAGGGGACAAACACACTTGTATAACCAACAGTGTCTACTTTGCAACCATGAAGGTTTTTTTAAATGTATCCTTTATAGCCCATATGCTACAGTAAGCTGTTTTAATATTACAAAGTAATCAATGAGAAATTGTAAAGTATTAGGAGAGCAGAAAAGTAATTTGTTCTTTTACCCTAATTTTTGTAGCTTTATGAACAAATTCTAGCTGAAAATGAAAAGCTGAAGGCACAGCTACATGATACAAATATGGAACTAACAGATCTTAAATTACAGTTGGAAAAGGCCACCCAGGTTCGTACCCTTTACTTTTTGATACTCTCAAGGTAATGGTTGTGATTTATTCCATCTAAAAATGGTATTAAAATTTTCTCTAATACACTAAATAGAAGTTTGATAATGGAAGATAATGCAGTTTATGGATTACTTGCTTTTTCTGGAGTAAATTTAAAAAATGGTCTCAGTCAAAAGTCAATGTATAAAAAGCCTTTTAATACCAATTTTGTAGTGTGTCAAGGATTTAAATGCTTATTTCCAGCATACCAAATATAGCAAGGCATTAAAACATTAAAAGCATCTATCCAGAATCATAGCCATATAAAAATTTTTATAATTTTTATTTATTACCAATATTTTCTGTTCAAGTAAAGGTGATTTTATATTGTGCTGGAAGAAGATAATTTTAATAATAACTCCTTTTGTAAGTTCCTTCTATGCAGCAGCCTAGAGAAGATAAATTTGGACAATAAAATTGGGTTAGCCAAGCAAAACTCACAGCCTTTTGTACTATGACCTAAGAATTGTTTCCCAAGCCACTTTTCCATTTCCATGGAACATTAGTTCTGGGAGATAGGAATAGATACATCTTCTCCTCCTTATTTCCCTCCTTTGAAAAAAAAAAAAAGAAAGCTTTGTCATCAAAGAGACTAGGGAAATGCTACATATTTTACATGCTAGAGACTTTACAGGGTCTATTTATATGCTGAAGGCTCTAAGGCATCCTGTAATTTTTAAGACAACAAACATGTTCAATTTTTATCTGAGACTTTCTAGCGTAAACATATTTCTGCAACACAACTCTTAGAATCCAGCTGAAAGCATAGATCTAAAACACCATATCCAGATCTGCAAATGGGACTGCATACTTTTTTTGATCAGTCTTTAGTTATCTTTTTCTTAATTTTTGAAAATTCTAAAAAAACAACAAAACAAAAAACAAAAAAAGTTCATTCTGTTTGTTGAATTTTTACTTGTTACCAGATCCTTTTTGTTAACCATTACTGTGTTGTAAAGCCATTGTCTGTGCACAGTGGATACTATGCTAAACTTCCAGGGGTCAGGCTAACCTCATGAGGTTGTGAAGGCTCCTCAGATTCCTTCATGTTAATAGAGGTTTTTGTAAAGATACATAGAAAAGTAAAACAGAACAAGAATACATTTTATAGTGAAGTATCATAAACTTAGAATGTCATAAACATTAAAACTACTGACTCATATTTAGGCTTCATGGTAAACTGGAATGTTTAGCAGAAAAGTTAACCTTTAAATAAAAATATCTAAACTGATGTTGATGTTTTTTAATCAGTGAAATTGTCATTATCCTTCACGTTGCATTAGTAGCTTAGTGAGCCTGCATACATTAAAATATAATGAGTTCTCTGAGCATAGCTTCAGCTTTAGGGATTTCATTATAATGTTAGTTCTAAGTAAAGATGTTCACTGCAGTCAAGCATGGTGGCTCATGCTTGACTTGGCAGGTACTGTGAGTGTCATGTCCAGTATACTGAGTTAATAATGAGAAGTATAATTCATAAAAATAAAACTGGTAAGCATTAAAGTAAACTTTTTGGGTTCAGCTTTCAGGCATTTATCCTGACTCCTCTGTGAACTTTTCTATCTCTTGTTTTTGGCATTGATTGACTTCATAACTATTCACAAATATACAAATATTTGTGTCAGATATTTGCCACAAATAGCAGTGGCAGTTTTGATAGTAGCAGGAACTATTAATCTTTAAGTTTAGGTCTGTTTGATAGTATTTAGCCAAGAGACTCTGGAATCCTTGACTCTTGCCCTAACCCAGGCACCCTCCTTCCCATATAGTCTCCAAGGAAGGGAGAAAATAGGCCGACTTACAAGAAAGCCGTTTGCTTTGTCAAACTACCAGTTCACCAGACTTACTCGTTGTGATTTTAACAGCTTTAACTGGAATGTTTAACAAGAAAGTTAACTAAGTAAAAATATTATCTAAACTGATGTTGATGTTTTTTAATCAATGAAATTGGCAAACCACATAAAATTGCTAAAATATTCCCATATGAAAAAATCTCCAATGAAATGCTATTTTTCTGTGTGAAGTTTTGTTAATATACATATGATGGTATTATTCTGGCTATTTGATTTTTTTTCAGGTGCTTTTAAATGTCATTTTAAAATCCTCAAGTGGCATATCAGCCTTTGTTTTATATTTCTAACAATTAAATGTTTAAATTCAAAACCAAAAAGAAATGAGAATTAACTGAACAGTCTTACTCATATTTGAATTATTGTTATTATTATTTTTGTAAATGGATAACAGCGGCTTACTGTGTCACTCAAGCTGGAGTGCAATGGCACAGTCAGGGCTCACTGCAGCCTCAATATTCTGGGTTCAAGCAGTCATCCCACCTTAGCTTCCCTGGTAGCTGAGACTGCAGGCAATGCCACTACACCTGCTTAATTTTTCTATTTTTTTTTTTGTAGAGACAGGGTTTCACCATGTTGCCCAGGCTGGTCTTGAACTCCTGGGCTCAAGTGATCTGCTCACCTCAGCCTCACAAAGTGTTAGAATTACAGGTGTGAGCCACTCACCGAGCCTCATATTTGAATTTTTGAACTGAATTTCTCACAAGAAGCAATTGGAATGCTGACTTTTATGTTTCCAGAAAGAGTAAGCACAAAAGCTTATAAGCCATTTAAAATAAGAAAAAAAGGTAACAAAACCTGGCCATGATTAGTTCTTCCACTTTTATACACCAAAACCATAAAAATTGTAAACGAAGGATCAAAAAGTGACTTGGTTACAAGTCCTAGAAATACTAAAATGTGAATGCTGAAAGGGTTGGCAGAAAAGAAAATTATGTAAGAAGTATCTTTAAAATTACCATATTGAACAGTGAAATTGTGCTTAATCAATTTGTTTTTAAAGTGTATTTTGTGGTTACTAGCCATAAAGCATTGCTAAAGTTGTCAAAAACCATTTTTGGTAAATTGGTAAAATTGATTATTCAGCAAGTTGGCTTTTGAGGAATTCATTTTCAGCTAATTGACCAGCAATTCCAAGGGAGATGTTTATACAAAGATCAGTGTAAATAAGATCTAAGATGCCACTGTTTTGTTTTGCTTCGTTTTGTTTTGTTTTTATTTTTAAATGGGGCCTGTGCTCAATATCCAGGGCTCTTTAGTACAGGATACAACATGTGGCTAAAACCTAAGGTGCTTTTCCATCCCCTAAAGCCAAGCTCAAGTCTCAGGATTTTATCAACTTTGAGCTGGTTACATAGTACAGAAAGTGGAAAAAAATGAAAGGCCTGAGCTTACTAGCAGAAAAAAGCTATACAGCTAGAATTTCTTATGAGTGAAAGTTATATGAACCTTCTTGCCAACTGTGGAGCATGGATGATTAAAAAAGAAACCTCTAGAGTGTGAGCCAAGACCAAGGTAGCTGTGGGAGAAGATAAAAAAGCCAGTTTACTGGCTGGCTGCATGGATACAGTCACTCAACCTGGTAATGAATATATTTCAATCAAGGTCCTGGAATCTGACCATTCTGATTAGCCACTCCTGATGGTGTAGGCAAGGAAAGAATTTCAGCTTCAGAAAGAAAGCTACATTTTTTTTTTTCTTCCACAGTACTCACTTTCACGCCCAACTAAACTATGAAAGTTCCCGGGGAAAAGTGATAGAGAACATAAAACGAGAGCTCTAGGTACCATTCTGTTTCTAAATATTCATTTCACTCTTTATTATTTTAATACAAATTCTGTTTTCTCTTTGCTTTACTCAAGAACCTGTGTTTTACTCCACTTGAATATTGTGATTTAGTACTCATTAAAAGAGAGTTACTATGGTCCCCCTCAATCTTTGTAGCACTTAACCTCTTATCGTTTCTTACTTTGTTGCAGAGACAAGAAAGATTTGCTGATAGGTCACTGTTGGAAATGGAAAAAAGGGTAAGTGTCTCACTAAATAATTATTTTTTCCCTTTCTTGTTTTAGGTAAACAATGGTAGGTTTTTTGTTTGTGTTTTGTTGTTATAGATGATAGTTTTAATAAGTTTAATATTTATTAAATTAATATATTTTACAGCTTAGCTTCTTTGTAGAATTCTATGGAGTCTCTCTAGATATGAAGTGACCTTGTTAAATAAAATGTAATTTACCACATAATTCTTGTAATGAATTAAAAAAACTATCTCGCCTTGATTCTGAAATGCACTATACACATTTTGATATTTTAGAAATGCCATTTATCTCTTATGGTTATGTACCTAAACGTTTTCATCATAAATACGTTTATGTTCATTCTTTATAAACCTAAAATACTTCCATTCTTGAAATAGTTTTTAAAGCTGGAACATCAGATTTTCAAATTCTTTTAAACGTTAATGTAATGATTTTTTTTTTTAAGTTTAAATATGTAACTTAAGTAGGATATTTTAAATGGGAAAATTGATTACAAGAAAATCCTTATGCCACTTGATGTCTTTCTGCAATTTTTTATTGACTGTAATATATTCACTTGTATTTCTCTCCACTTATTGTTGCTCAAGGGTTAGGAGTAGCCATAGGAATAACTTTACAAGTTTAGCCTGCTTATTTCAGATTGTATAAATGATCCAAAAGTTAAAAGAAAAGTGCCCAAAGCTTGTTTGTAGTGTGGCGGAGCAGTAGCTAGACTTGGAAGGGTTTTGAACAGAGAAGAAATTACATCTTGGTAGCTATGATCAAAGAGTAAATACTCAGGAGCTATTAATATAAAAACATTTTTCTTCCATTTTATTTTAAAAATAACCAATTTCTCTTTTTCGCGAAAAAAAGAGAAATGGTTTAAAAAAAATACAGAATATAAAAGTAGTCTTTTAATGTCTATGTCATTTGCTAGTTACACCTTGGAATAGCTACCATTTTATTATGATTTCTGCAAGTTTAAAAAATTAGTGTTCTGAGCCATGTTTTAAAAATTGACATAACTAATAATTGCTAAAATATTGTCTTATTAAATTTAATATTGATTATTATATCCTGTTAGAATGTGTAACTGTTATTGTATTTTGTCTCCAGATAGGCAGAAATAATAAAATCAGTTCTTTATTATTCATACTAATGGTTGAGATGAAAAGCATAGATAACTGTACTTAAAGTAATATTTATTTTTCAGATAATAGTCACAATTTTAAATATTTAATTTTTTTATGAAAGTAATAATGTTTATTACAGAAACTTTAGCAAAAAAAAGAAAATGTTAAGTTAGCCATAATCTGTCATGCAGAGATAACTGATATTTTGATACTTTTTTTTTTCTAACATATACTTGATGCAGAGACATTCATATCCTGACATGCTCACCTGATCTCCTCCTTCTGCTTGTCAAATGTGGATAAATTACAAAGTAGCTAATCTACTCTCTGTAATCATGATATTAATAGAAACTGCTAACATTTATTCAGCATTCTCTATATATCAAGCAGACACAAAATTAAACACTTCACATCCATTTTCTCTTAACCATATTTTTTTTCTTTCTTTCTTTCTTTCTTGCTTAAGAGACAGAATCTTGCTCTGTCATCCAGGCTGGAGTACAGTGGCACAATCATGGCTCACTGCATCCTCCAATGCCTGGGCTCAAGCAATCCTCTGACATCAGTCTCCAGAATAGCTGGCACTACAGGTGCATGCCTCCACATCCAGCTCATTTTTTAATTTCTTTGTGGAGACAAGATCTCACTTTGTTGCCCAGGCTGGTCTTGAACTCCTAGCTTTAAGCCATCCTCCCCTGTAGACCTCCCAAAGTACTAGGATTACAGGCTTGAGCCATTGTGCCTGGCCAGTCATATTTTTTAATGTTAATATGTTTGTTTGTCAAACATGAGAAATTGCATAGAATTTTACAGTTGTCAATTTCATTGAGCTAATAGGATCAGGCAGTTGGGTGTAGTGTTCCTGTCTTACTTTACCACTGAGTTAAAATCTTGAAGACACCTAATAAAATTGAGGCTCATAGGGAAATTACCTCTCAGAAGAAATATTCTATTTTTGGTATTTTGCAAAGTGGTAAAGACCAAGTATGACACTTCACGTGCTAGTGTTTTGAGAAGTGTGATGATTTGTATGAATTTGTCATGACTGTATTATTTACTAGGAGAAAGGTTTATGTATTGAAAATAATGTTTTTGTCTCTATAATAATGTTTAGACATGCCGATGTTAGAATAACATGTTACTTAAAAGACTATGAATAGGATTCTATCTACTTTTTAAAATCACATACCCTAAAAATATTAACATTTACAGTAAATGTACTGCTTGACTAAATATCAACATTTGTTATTAATCTGGGAAAGAATGTCTTAGAAATAGTTTCAGTGTGATTAAACTAAATTTAAATGGTTTATATCTGAAAGGTGACCGGCAAGAGTCAGTATCTTCTGGGCGGTATGACCTAACCAGTTTTACAGCTCATCAATTACTGCTGCTTGCTGTTTGCATAACACCCTAGAATGCTTATTATTTAAGGGAGAGTAAAACAGTACACTGCAATAATGTGTTGTATGTTGGCTTTGCCTGTCACTCTTTGAAATAAGTTTAAAATAAATGCTGCAGTTGCTTCTCCATTAGATTCACCGCATTAATGCTACACACAGTGTCAACCTAAATACAAAGCTATAAAGTCAAATGGATAAATAATGGCTAGTACACATTGTGGGTGGAGGAAATGAGCTTCTCTTACATCCTTTTGAAATTGTAAAGTACACATATTTTAGGCATGTTTGCTACTTGCTTTTCTGCTTCTATCACTGTAATATAATTGCATCTTTGTGTGAGGTGTTTTTTTTTTTTTCTTTTCTGTACAGTTTTCAGTCTTGAGTATTGGTTCACTCTGAGTTTCACATGAACTAAAAAAGTAGTTTGAACATGTTATATAGCATCCTCCCAGACAGTCAAAGCTTTAAAGAAAGAGCTTGTACTAAGGATAAAGATCTTCCTATTTATTTTTCTCAAATTTTGCAAAGCTCTTTACAAATCACTGGCATCACATCTTTTCTACACTGCTCCTGATTGGATCTTTAATTCCGAAGTATCACTATTTCACAGTATAGAAGAAAACTGAAGAATATAATAATTACATAACTAATATTGGTACCTTAAATTGATCTAGGAACGAAGAGCCCTAGAAAGAAGAATATCTGAAATGGAAGAAGAGCTCAAAGTAAGTAAACTATGTTATTTATGAGAGCTAGTGCTATTTATGATTAATGTTTAAGATACTATTATAGATATGGTTTACATTAATTGTTCTCAAAGCTGATTACCCAATTTGTGAACTATCTATATCTATGCTTCTCTTTCTTCCTGAATCCAGGTTTTAGTGAACTAGAAGAGGGTTTAAAACCCAAATCTTAACACCTGTGAAAAGAAGGAGCAAACATAAAAAATAAAACCCAAATCATTTTGATAATCTATTTGTGTAGCACTTTGCTGTTCAGGTATAGAAAAAATTAGTAATAATAATGGGATGTAGGATTTATTATTTGTTTTTTACGTTTCTATATACACTTGCAGTTTCTTGGCGAGTAAATAGTGGAGGGAGCTAATATAAAATAAAATGTTCTCCTTTGAAAGTAAAGGACTTTAGGGGAGTGAACAGGCAGAGCTATGTTTTATCAAACTCTGTATTACCTGTAGAAATAATTATGTTTGAATGTCTTCACAGGAAAAGTAGCATAGTTAATTGATTACCTCTTACCACACTGTCCTTCATAAAATATCTTTATCACATTGTGAATTAATTAACCAATGCATAGGATATTGTGCCCATAGAATTAGAAGTTCTAGATTTAGATGTTTTATTATTAAATTGTTTATTATTAGACCATTATTATTGAATAGCTTTCAAGATTGGAGACAAATCTTGTGTATTTTGTTTGCTTATGTATTATTTAGTTGAAATAGGATTTTAGGAATACATTGTTTACCTTTCTGAATCTCTAAAGACAATATTTTTAAAAAATTATTACCTATAATCCTCTATTCTCATTATACTCTTTTCCATTTTCTTATTTTTTATTCCTATTTCTTTATGTTCTGATTCCTGCAGAACCTGCACCAAATAAGGCAAATTCAATCTCTGAGGGAGTTAAATGAGCGACTGCTGACTGAGAATAGGGCCTTGACAAGAGTGGTAGCCAAACGCTCAGGGTTCTATAGGCAACTGGAGTCTGTGAACCTATAATTTTTAGTTCATCATTTCTTCTTGGTAGAGCCAGGCAGGTGTTTTTATATTAGTAGGCGTGTTTTGTGTTAGTAAGAGCTCACTTTTACAAATTAATGCCATTGTGTCTGGAACATATCATATAACTAATTATGCATGGCTTCTTAGAATGTTAGAAATTGTCACTAATTGTATATTGCAACTGATGAACTACAGTAAAATTAGGGATGATTTTGGAATTTAAGTTAAAGACTTGTACTTTTTTAAAGCTTTTGCACATTTTTTAGCTGTACAGATATTTTAGGACTTAAAATATGGCTGTTATGTACAGTTCTTCACTACAGAGAAAACAGTATATAACAAAAGAGTACATAACATTCTATAAAGTGTGTAACATTTTACACATAATTAATATATTTTGAGGCTAAAGATTAAGCATGCATTATCTGTTTTTCAAAATGTCATTTGAAGTTAGAACCATATTAGTTTATAATCATTCAGTTTTCTGTAACAAATATTTAAATGAATAAACTTAAGATTACTATTTTTTTAATCTAAAGATTCTGAACACAGGTAAGAATATATTGGCTCCACATAAAATTAAATCTTCCTAAAGATTTTGCTTAGGGTAGTTTTGCAAATAGAAGTTTCACTTTTATCTCTAGTTAGATAACCTAGTACATTTTGAAAACTGGAGAAAGAGGACTATTTTGGAAAGTATGTTTTAAGGACCAAAAATATGAGCTATTTCATTTCCTAGTGAAACTGGCAAAGAACATTGTTTTAATCATTCATAGTTGAAAATTCAGTTAACTTGTAACATTTTTACCCCCTTCATCATGTTTGTCTGTAAAACAACAGAAATTTGTTGTTTCAAATGTTGTTTCAATTTGTTGTTCAAATGATACAGAGATGCATCATTTGAAGATAGGAGGCTGTTTGCTTCAAAATTAGTTATTTTTGTAATGCTTGGATCATAGATACAGATTTACTACTTTAGCTTAAAAATGATATACTATTCTAATAGTAATTGCTTGTTACCATTTAATAAGCATCTGTCTAGGATCAGACATTGTATTAGACAACTTAAACTGAGGTAGTTTAGGTGAATCCTTTAAGGAATTTTAATACTTTAGAACAAGTCTAACTTCCTCAATATTTTCCTAGGTAGTTTGGCTTTCTTGTAGAACAATATTAAGTATTACGGTTTTAGGTCTGACATACATAAAGCAAAAGTCTTTGGTTTAAGTGCTGACAGGAACTTGTTTTAAGAGCCTATCCTAACAAAAACAGGCTTCGTTGTCTTGGCTGCTCGAATGTGGTGTGCTTTTGAGTCATAAAATCAAGTGATTTAGTAAATTTCAATGAAAAATTTGGAAAGAATAAACCTTTCATTCCAGCATTTATGAAACTAATTAGCTTTACAAATACAGGTGTGGGTTTTTTTTTCTTCTTCCTGATACATGTTTTAGATACTAGAAATATATATATAACTGACAAAGCTTGATCATGTTTTTTTGTGGTGAAAATATAACATTTATTAAGAATTATGTTTTATCTTTTTATTAAAGGTAAAACTTTATCTTCAATTTTTCTCCTTATAGATGTTACCAGACCTAAAAGCAGACAACCAGAGGCTAAAGGATGAAAATGGGGCCTTGATCAGAGTTATAAGCAAACTTTCCAAATAATAATTAAAAAAAAAAAAAAGCAGCAAGTAATGGAATTGCACATATTAGTAACCCAGTGGACCATAATTGGCAGTCACTGGAAGCCTGGGAAGAATTCTTAGAGACTGTCATTCTCGGATATCCTGCCAAATGCCCTCTTATCTAGAATTTTTGTTTCATTTTGTTTAATTTTCTGGGGTGTTTTTGTTGTTGGTTTTCTTTTTTTTCTTTTTTCTTTTTTTAAAAATCAAGACCATTGTTTCATGTTAATGCAGCTGCTGAGAAGATTTTTTTTTTAATGACTGAGAAAACTTGTTTACAGCTCCAGCATATAAGGAAAGTGTTCAAGGCCAGATATGCCTCAGATATTTAACCAGTAAGCCTTAGTTGTACATAAATACTTTTGTGTCAACAAAAACTTTCAGCTCTCACAGAAGACAGTTATTCAACATTTTTTGATGTGCCACAGTTTCCAGTTTTTCAATATTTAAATTTTTTGGCTTTTCATCTAAGTTTGAGTTTGTATATTTTCCTTCTAACTCTTCATGTGGCAGAGTCGTCTATGTTTTCACAGCTTTTTCATTTACAGAAAAGAACATTTGCTCTTCTGTGATTATTGTCATGTATTAGGCTAATGCTGTGTTGTCTCCCACCTGGAACTGAATTGCTTGGTGGAACATATGCTTTCACTGTTTGTGCAATATGCATTTATTTCTTACATGAATGCTTTAAAGTCATTTGAGATTAGATCTTTTAATTCCTATTTTCTGCTTCATTGGTCACTTTTTTTTTTATTGTAGTATAAGATGTTAGATTCTGTAATCTTCACATTCATTTTAGCAGGTACTGAGTGATGCTGTATATACAAATAAGTGTATTGTTTTGATTTTTAGACACCACATAGCATGCTTGAGTATTTTCTTATTTCAAATGTCTGCTAATGCAGAGTAGGCTACTCCATGATAGTGTTAAAAAACAAAATTTGCTAACAATGTGATATAAGACTTTAAAAGTTACACATTATGTGGAGCCCTATCTTTATAAAAGTTTCCTACTGTAAAGTGCTTTTATTTTCAGTTTTCATTTGATAGTACTCAATCATAATTAAAGTTGCATAAGATAATTGCTTTACATTTCACATACCTATATTTATCTGAGCGCTGTCTAAAACTGTTGTGCTAGCCAAAGTAATGCTATGAAATCATTTGCAAAATTAACCCGTGAGTTAATGTTAAATGCACTGTTATTGCCATGTGAAGAGGCATCAACTTTGATACCACCATCATGTTCAGATCATTTTATACATTTCATTGGCCTTTTTTTTAAGGAAAAGAAAGTGCAAAACCAAGTACATAGTGAAGATGGCTTTTATTTGGACAAATAGCTTTTATATTTTCATTAAACCATGCAAAAAATACTACATCTTTCTGGCACATAACTGTCTCCTTAACCACTGAACAGTTCAGCCATTTGAATAAATTGTACATTGTAAAGCTTATAGTAGCTGATTGTATTATTGATTGTATTGTATACTATATTAAATGTGAATTTGTACCCCTTCATTTTAAAAGGTCATTGTGTTCTACTGCCTATTTTAGATTACTTTGGGGTTGGGGAAGGGTGTTTTGGTAAGCAGGATTTTAAGTCCTCTCTCTCTTGATTGGTTTTATGAAGATATAAGGTTATGCTCTTACTACCAAGCTCAGGATTCTTGATTTTAAAGGTACAAGGATAGTTGTGGGAGTTTTATTTTTGGTTATATTTGAACTGTATGAATGGTGGGTCTGAATATTGAGAATTTCCATGGTCTTATGTGGAGGTAAAATACATAGATAACTGATCAGTTTGAGTGACCGCAACATGTTCTGGTTGCACAACAGTTAGGCATGCTATGGTTTATATTTGTGAAGTTTGGGTGCCTGTGAAGAATGATTAAATACATGTTTCTAATATTTTAGTGTTTTGTATTTAGGTTATTTATTCTTTGTATCTAAAACTGAACAGCTACTGTGCTATATTGATTTTATTGGTAGTATTGAGCAGACCTTGTTTCTGCATGAAACTAGTTGTAAAACCCACTATTTTGGAAATAAAAATGTATTTTGACATATACAAATAAAATGAATAAAACTATTTTAAATGTGTGAACTTTTAATGAAGACATTTTAAATTTTGTTCTGAGATATTTAAATTCTGCATGGGTATTTTTTCACTAATTGCTTGAATACCAATTTGAATAATTTCTGAAATTGTAATATTGTGATAATTTGCACAGCATTGTACATGCACATCTGTAAATGCGATCTTAATTGCCATATTTATGCAATCTGTGTACCAATTTGGACAAATGTTTATATATTTTACATAAAGCTGTCTGTATGCAGAATCTGAGAACTAGTTTTTTTATGATAATAAGTGGGTAAAAAATAGTAACAACAGTGAGTTTCAGGGTAGTTGCTTTGTAGCACAAGGTTTCACTTCCATAAATATTCTGTGGTTTTTTTAAAGTAAACCTGTGCTTTTTCTTATCTGCAGACATACGCTTAGTGATACATATAAAGGTAATATTCCATTGAAACATACAATTTACTTTAATATTAGATCATTTTCCTATTTAGATTTGTCCAAGGTTTGACCTGCTAACACATCTATAACTAATTAAGAGGCACTTTTGATTTTGGAACTTTGATAGAGGACTGGTAGTAAGCCTGTGTTTTTAATACAACAAAGATTGAATTCTATTATTTCTATTCCTAGTACTTTACCTATTCATGCTCAGAATGGTAGGTTTTACTGTTATTTGTCCTCCATTTAAAAAAAAAAAGCATTTCACATGCAAATACTTGAAAACCAAATGAAAAGCCACTCTAGAACTCTAGAAGAGTATTCATATAAAAAAGTAAGTAGATATTTGCTAATCCATTAAGCTAACTTTTTTTGTTTTGCTTAAAAGTATATTATCACTTAGTCTTCCCTGGCTTATCTGAGACAGTCATAACTCCCAATTCCAACACATTTCCCATTGGACATAGTAAATAGCTTTGTAGATTATCCCTCACTTTGACATTATAAGCAGAATACAGCACAAACTCCATTAAAAATTATTAATTATTCATTAGCTCTATCTTGCTAATGATAACCTTTGTTTGCAAAGATGAAAGCTAGCTGATGCACAGTTTTTGCTTTGATGTTCCATGTTTTACACTGTATATGTGTGGTCTCTATGTCTCTGAGTATGATGTTCAGCAGGGATAATGTACATATAAGAACTGCTTTCCAAAAAGTATTGGGTTTAGAGTGAAATATTGATTATTTTCATGTTTTATTATTCATCTCTCTATAACTAAATCCATTTCTTGACTTTGATTTTGGAAAGGTTCTCTGGTGTTAATTGCCATATAAACAAGAGTGCTCTTTCTCTTAGGTAAGTGATGTGGAGAGTATTATATTGCTGTTCCTTGCCTGTAAAATAACCAGATTACATTTAAAATAAAAATACAGGAGTCAGAAGTGTGAGATTTATTTCTATAATAAGGTAACATAAATAATGAATTCTACCTTATTACTGTAACTTCAATGTTTTATTATTAAAAGTTGTCTAAAGGTTATTAGAAGTAAGTTCTTTTGAGCCAAGCTATCCTAATACGTCCCTGCTTAAATTCCAGTAAATGTCTGGGTCTCATAAACTAACTGCATTTTCATTTTTAAAAAGTTGAAGGAAAAGGGGAAAAGTTTGAAAATGAAGGATATTAGTAGATTCTGTCCTCAACAGTATATAACTAGTAGAACATGTACTTAGTGGTTGTAGGTCTGGAAGAGTGATAGTAAAAAAGAAGAGATTACTTTCTCCTCCCTTCCTCTCACTTTTTCTTACAGGTCTGTTTCAGTAGCATATCTCATATGATTCTTAAAGTGCTCCATTTTACAGGTGAGAAAGCTGAGGTTTACAGATTCTTTATTGGTTCAGCATCCAAAGCCTGGTACAACACAAAACTTTAACCAAAACCTTGCGGTGGTGGTTTTTCCCAACTCTGAATCCAGGACTTTTTTCATATACCAGTTACTTTGATAGTTTATTTACATGTAATTACATAAATTTCTTGAGTCTATATACTTAGGCTTAAAGTATTTGATTATCTTTGAGGATGGCATTTCTTGATTTTTTTTTCTCCTCTAATCTGATATCCTCACCCCTACACCAGCTAAATTTTTCCTTTTTTAGGGCTTCTTATTACTTAATACCACTTTGCCCTATAATTTGTTTTTCTTTTTGTTTTAGATTGAGGAATGCTGTAGTAATGCTCAAGCAGTTAGTTGATTCTCTGGTGCAAACTCTAATGATGCCCAGTAGTCCATTATAAGTTTGTAAAAGATTCAACATACCCGCATGAAAAATTTCTTTTGCATTCTTCAAAAATCAATTTTTTTTAAATTGGTGCTCAGAGCTTAATTCCCAAGAACCCTTTTTTATTCCCTAGTAAGATAAGCAACGTTATTAGTCCTATAGTTTTAACAGATTTCTCTCTCTCAATGAAAACGTATGGAATACCAAATTTGTAAAACATAAAATTTGTATTTATATAAACTCATAGATATGAACTTCCCCACCTCCAAAAAATGTAGTCAAAATGGGCCTCTATAAGACAGTTGAATGACAGCAGCTTGACTCCTTCATTTGCTACTGCACAATTCTTAGATTGTGACCACAGCATTGCTAAGCAGATGCATCTGACCTTTTATATACATATACTATACAGATGTTCAAGTAGTATACTAGTTTATGTGAGTGAGTGTGCTATTACTTTCCTCAACAGTGAAAACCAAATACAGGTACAGGGTAGGAGAAGTCTCACACAAAGATAACCTCACAGTACAAGTTAGTGCGTTAGTATTCAATATTGTCCAAATTTTGCCTGTATCTAAACATTATCTTTACAGTTTCTAAAAATTAAAGCATTTTAGCAAAAAAATTTTAATTTAAATTTTGTGAGATCCATCAAATACTTTTGCAAACCCTACGGGGACACTGATGTGTAAACCTTTGACATGGGCCTTTGGATTCAATCACATCTAAGTCTAAATCTCAGCTTCATTTGATAAAAGTCAGTTACGTATATCCAAAGCATCTTGTTTTAAAAATGTAATGTTATTGTTTCTTCTTAAAACATCTTAAAGCAAAATTTTGAAATAATTTCCTTGGTTACCATAAACAGCTAATTTTTTACTCAGACTAGTAAGGGAGAAAAGTTTAAGAGGTGGATTTCAGAAGACTTCCCTGTACCGTTGGAAAGAAGAAAGTATACCTCTAACTATGCTGTCCATCCTAAAGACTCCAGGGATACTGGAGGGACACTTCTCTGTCCTAAAGGACTCCAGGGACACTGACCTGCTACTCATGTGAGTCTGCTTTGTTTATGAACTCTAGTTGCTATTACCAGAGAAGGAAAGTTAGGGAAAAGTGGCAGGGTGTTTATAGATGTCACATACAAAATGTTATTTGCCATAGAAAAGACAGATAGTGTAGGCTAGTAAATGTTTTAATCAATATTTAATAGCTAATCATTGTTAATTAAGAAAATATTTCTTATTTTAGTTATTTTATTTGTTAGAATGTCAGGATTATCACTAATTATGGGTGCTTAAAGTTTACGTAATGCTTCTTAAAGTATCCTGAGGTCATCTGGGCCATTTGTCAGCCTTCAGGTCAGACTAATCTTGTTACATAATGCTCTTCTGCATAAGAATGTTATAATTTGTGATCTGTTCTTTTGTCTGAAGCTTTAGTCTTGCCCATCTCTTTCTTTCTTTGTGTTGTACTGTCCTTCTAGTGTCTAGTATTTGCTTTACTGAGACTAGTAGCGAGAAAAACCAGAGGGGAGAAGACCTAAATTTTAGTATTTTTTGTGTACAAAACCCTATGCATATCTTGTATTTGTGGGTTTTTTTTTAAAGTCATTTATTTTACTGTGAGCTCCTGGAAAGATCAGAATCTCCTTCATCTTTGTTCTCAGCCCTTAGCACAGTGCCTGGCATGTAGTAGGTGTTTACTAAATGTTTTGGAGGAAAGACTAAATCTGAATAGTTGTAAGTGCTGTGAAAGAAAAAATCTAGGCTAGCATCTAGATTTTTAAGAAAGCTTTTTAAAGTTACTAAATATAAACATTCAGATTCTTGCATACTTTGTGTCATTCACAAGTTCCTGTTCCCACTTAAATGCCAAGCACTGCTGTAGGTGATGGAGATACATCCAAAAGCAAAACAGGCAAAAATAAAATCCCTGTCTTGTGGAGGCTACATTCAAATAGCAGAAAGATTGAAAATAAACCATTACATGTTGTTTTACAAGATAATAGATAACAAGAGAAAAACTAGGGCAGGATAAAATTCAGGAGCCAAGGGAGAGCTAATTACAGAAGGCCTCACTGAGAATGTAATAATCTGAGCCAAAACTACAAGAAAGATTGGGCAAAAACTATGCAGATGTCTAGGAGACCAGCATTTCCATGCAGAGGGAAGAACAAAAGCACAGGCCTTGAGGTGCAGATTTTCTCATATGTTGGAGAAACAGTAAAGTTAATATGATTATATTGGAGTGAGCAAGAAGTAGAGTAATAGGAGAGGTCAGAGAGGCAACAGGAGAGCTAAATTCAGGATTTCATTTAGATATTCCTTGACTGTGTATTATATGCTAGACTTGCTCCCTCAAAAATCTTATCTATATCCTTTTCCCAAGAAGAATTTGTAACTCTTCTTAATAAAACCCACAAATACTATATAACTATAAATACTTCTCAGTAAAAGAATTATATGATAAGGTGTTAATAAGAAGGATAATTAACCTAGAAAACTAAGCCAAATCACCTAGAAGAAACATACGTTTAAATGTAAAACAGTTTCAAAATCTCCAAGCAGCCAAGTTAGGAGTAGGAAAATTGATCATTATAAATGTCATTGTTATATTAAAAAATTGTAACAGTTCATTGGGCAAAGTAAACATTTTTAGAGCAGTTCTCAGAAAATGATTTTTTCTCACAGATTTTACTATTGGTCTGTACACTTAATGCACATTGTCCTCATTTGTCTCTGCATTGTCTCAGCTAAAATATTGAGGTGTGCTTCCATAAATGTTACGCTGTCTTTCTAACAGGGATCATAGTAATATCATCCCAGTGTGTAATATTCACCATCTTTCTTGTCCTAGGAGTTTAGCTCAATTATTCCTCTACAGCAGTGGTTTTCAAACTTGAATCACCTGGCAAGCTTGTTCAGACACAATTTTGGTTGCTCCTGTTTCTAAGTTAGTATTGAGGGTCTGGGTGGGACCCATGAATTTGCATTTCCATCAAGTTCTCTGATGATGTTGATATTGTTGGTTGGTCCAGAAACCATATTTTGAAACTTACACTATCAATTGTCTTTTCTCTAAATGAAAATAGAGTTCAGTAGTAAAATCACTTGTGAGAACTTAAAATGTAGGTATTCTGTGTTAGTAGTTAAAAAAGATATATAGATATCAAACCTTGGGTAACACAAGTAATAGTTAAAAAATAAAAGATGATGTATTCAATTATGGTACACATTCCACGGCAGAGGAAAAATACACTTACAGACAAATCTAATCTGTTTCATCAGGAAATCAAATTAGAAAAAGATTTTTTTATATGAGACAAACAGCTGAATGATAGTCCTTTACATTTGATCAGGAAAAGAGTAGCCAATCTCCTACATCTCTTCTCTACTTGCTAGAGAGACAGAGAAAGCTAAAAATTCCAGGTAGGGAGGCAAATGTCCTACAGTCTAGATCACTTGCAAGTTTAAATTCTTAGGAAAGCCAACACAACATTTTCTTACCTTTGAGGCCCAAGCTTTCTGCATTCTGTAAAGTGCATCATCACCACGGCACAGTATGATGTAGGGACTCTACTACTTCTAAAATATGCATCCATTTGCTATATGACTTAGGCAGCTAGATACACCAGGACTGCCAGTTACCTGGGTACTTGGATTAAGGGAAAATATACGTAACCACTTTATATTATTAATATATGAATACATTAGTAATTCTCAAAATGTCATCTTGGGACCAACAGTATCAGCATCACCTGGGAATTTGTTAGAAATATCAGACCACACCCCAAACCTACAAAATCAAAAACTGAAGATGAAGCACAACAGTTTTTGTTGTTGTTGCTTTATTAAGATGGAGTCTTGCTCTACCAGGCTGAAGCGGAATACAGTGGTGTGAACACGGCTCATTGCAGCCTTGGCCTCCTGGGCTTAAGGGATCCTCCACCCTCCTCCACCTAGGTCTCAGCCTCCCCAGTAGCTGGAACTACCAGGCATACACTACCACACTTAGCTAATTTTTTATTTTTTGTAGACAGAGTCTCCCTATGGTCTCGAACTCCTCGGCTCAAACAGTCCTCCTGCCTTGGCCTCCCAAAGTGCTGGGATTACAGGCATGAGCCTCTCACCTGGCATCAGCAGTCTTTTTCAGCACCCTGCCAAGGGATTATGATGCAAGCTAAAGTTTGAGAACTACTGACAAATAGGTTTCAAATCTAGATCACCTGGGCTGAAGTAGAACTAAGGTTAAAAAAAAAAAAAGAATTATCAAGGCTCTTAATGAGGAGTGAAAAGAATTACTGGGGTGAGAAATCTCTGGCTGTACTGGAATTCACTCCTGATTCTGCTTACACCATTTGAAAAATGCTAGGGAGGAGCTTAATCTCTAAAACTGGATTGGAGATGTTTCTAATCATATGAATTCATTTTAAGTGTAGCAGATTCACTTCAAAAATCTGTTTTAGGGAATCCCTACAGAAGGAACCCAACAAGAGGTTTTTATTTGGGGGGAGATAAGGTTATACTATTTAAATGAGGAGTATGTTATTCAGTGCTTATGAAGTTAAAAGTGAAGAAACTCAAATTGCCTAGAAGGCAATTTGGTGGAAGGATGGATAAAATATATTGGCTGAAGTTACCAGGAAGTTCAGAGGTCTAACTGTCCTTAGACAGAATCCACTGGGTGTCACGTCTCTCCTCTTCTGTGCGTTGACCTCATCTGTCCTACTAAAATGGAGAAAACTTATGACATGGATAACTCTAACAACCGCAGAGGAAATAAATGATTTCTTACCCCAACACCTAGTATTTGAAAGCCCAGGAAATGAGCCTTTTTCATCCCTTGAGCTAATGTTTTTCCATGGAGATGGAGTACTAATTGGTCAGTCCTGGGTCTCTATTCACCACTCTGGGCAAGGGTAAAGTTTTATGGTTAGCGCATTGCCAGAAAATATAAAGGATATACAGTAACCCCCACCCCCCCCCCAAAAAAAAGAAGAGGGCTATAACCAGAATAAGGACAAAACGCAAGCAAAAAATAAATGACAGGAATATAATCTAAGAGGAACCTGATCATTGAAGCTTAAACCTTTAAATGTCACCACTTGTCTAGAATTGACTTGTAAATTTAATCAGAATCTATTGAAAATTGATGAGTTATTCAGATATTGGGTGCTACTACCTATCAGGCGTTATTCTAGGTGTGAGAGATAAAGCACTGAACAAAATTGACAAAACTCCACCATAATGAAGCTTATATGCTACTGGATGTAGGCAGAAAAACAGAGTTATTATCGGGAGAATTATAAGTCCTTGGAGAAAAAGCAGGGATAAGAAAAAGCCTAAGGAATGTTGGTGAAGAGTATATTAGGGAGCAGGGTTTTGGTTTTAAGTAGGTTAAGGAAAGCAACAGTGATGTGACTGAAGGAAATGATAGTGTGATCCATCAAGATTTCCGGGAAAGAGCATTCCAAGTATGTTCATTTGGAACAGCAAGCCCAAAGGCAGGGGGCAGAAGCATTTTTAAGAAATAGCAAGAAGGCCAATGTGGCTGAAGACAAGTAAACAAGGACAAGAGTGAGAGATGAGGCCAGAGGAATACTTGGAGGCAAGATTATGTATGGTCTTATAAACCATCGTAAGTACTTGAAGTTTTTAATCTGAGACTGGAAGCCATTTGAAGGATTTGAGAGAATAATATAATCTAATTTAGGTTTTTAAGGAATTTCTCTTAGACTACTTAGAAAACTATTACTATAATCCAGATGGGAGATGATAGTGTCTTGGCCCAAGGAGATAACTGAAGGTGCTGAGAAGCGATAGGATTCTAAATGTATTTTGAAGGTGGAGCCCACACGATTGGATTTGAAGTAGGAGTTCAGGATTATAGCCCTAGTAACTAGAAGGATGGATTGCAATTAACTTAGAAGACAGTAAAACAAGTTTGTGGTAGAAAGTATGAAGTTATGTTTTGGACATAAGTTTGAAATTCTTACCAATGTGTATATTTAAGTCAAGATGTTGAATTCAGAAGAGAAGTTTAAACTGGAGATAGAATCTGGGAGCCTGAGCATATTCATGATAGGGAAATTGATGATACTGAATGAGATTACCAAGGGATATTCAAG
Source organism: Alouatta palliata (assembly GCA_004027835.1). Lineage (NCBI taxonomy): Eukaryota > Metazoa > Chordata > Mammalia > Primates > Atelidae > Alouatta > Alouatta palliata. The sequence goes on along the minus strand of PVKV010030372.1, from coordinate 471 downwards.
TAAGAGTCAAGGCCCCACAATTGGGGCCTAGGCCATCTAATGTTAAGAGATCAGGAAGATAAGAACCCAACAAAAAATAATGAAAGTTGGCCAGTGAAACAAGAGAAAAATAAGGAGACTGATGCTCTAGAGAATAAAGAAAATGTTTCCAGGAAGCAATGATTGCTGTTACTAGATAAGGAGTGAGCTGTTAACTGGATATAGCAATACTGACATTTATAAGAGCAGTTTAACTACAGTGGTGGGGGTGAAATCCTGTTTAGATCAGAATGAGAGGGAAAGAATTGGATTTAGTGGCCGGGCGCAGTGGCTCACGCCTGTAATCCCAGCACTTTGGGAGGCCGAGGCGGGTGGATCACGAGGTCAAGAGATCGAGACCATCCTGGTCAACATGGTGAAACCCCGTCTCTACTAAAAATACAAAAATTAGCTGGGCATGGTGGCACGTGCCTGTAGTCCCAGCTACTTGGG
>PVKV010030371.1:0-14135 GCA_004027835.1 Alouatta palliata | reverse complement strand
TTGGCCAGGCTGGTCTCAAACTCCAGACCTCAGGTGATCCGCCCGCCTAGGCCTCTCAAAGTGCTGGGATTACAGAAGTGAGCCACTGCACCCAGCCAAGACCCTGTTTCTTTCTTTTTTATTTTTAAGACTCCTATTTCTAAAAAAAAAAAAAAAACAAAATTCTGACCTTTCTAATTGTCTACATGACTTGGGCCAGTTGTTTAACCTTTCCGACAGATCTCCAAGAGGGGAGCAACAATACTTATTTCCTTATTTTGTGGAGGCAGGGTCTTGCTCTATAGCCTGGAGTGCAATGGCACAATCACTGCTCACTGCAGCCTCAACTTCCTGGGCTCAAGCGACCCTCCCACCTCAGCCTCCTGAGTAGCTGGGACTTACAGGTGCTTGCCACCACACCACGATAGTTTTTTTAAAAAAAATTTTGGGGCTGGGTGTGATGGCTAACGCCTGTAATCCCAACACTTAGGGAGGCTGAGGCGGGCAGATCACCTGAGGTCAGGAGTTCGAGACCTGCCTCACCAACAAGCGAAGCCCTATCTCTACCAAAAATACCGAAGATAGCTGGGCTGCTGGGGAGGCTGAGGCAGGAGAATCGCTTGAACCCAGGAGGCAGAGGTTGCAGTGAGCCGAGGTCATGCAACACATCTGGTGACAGAGTGAGACTCCGTATCAAAAAAAAAAAAAATTTTTTTTTTGTAGGGACAGGGTCTCAGTATGTTGCCCTGGCTGGTCTTGAACTCCCATCTCAGCCTCCCAAAATACTTACTTTTTAAAGGGTGGTCATAGGGTGGAGTAAGAAAATGTTTATCAAGGCAAGTCGCAAAAGTCTAAAATACAGAACACAAGTGAGGGCACTCAGTTTACCCCCGCACATCCCGCATGAATAGATATGGGGTCTCTAATCAACACACGGGGTGGCACATCTTCTCCCTCCTTGTCAGCCGAAGCAGGAGGCCTTCTCTGCCCAGCCCATGATCATTATCTCCAGCATCTCCAAGGCCACAGCCTTTTTTCTTTTTCCTAGTGGAAAAGAGCTGCGAAATGTGGCTTTGGCCAGCAAGGGAGAAGGGGCCTTTATGTGTACCAGCAAAGACCCAATTGTTACTGAAACCAAACTGGGCTGCTTTTCTTAATTATCTTCACGACTCTTCTGGTCCCTGCTTTTCAGATGCCAACCCAGAACAAAAGCTGCTGTCGGACTGATTTATAATCCAGATCTGCTGACGCGGCCTGAAGTGTTCCTCCCCTCCAGGACTGCACCCTGGCTTAAAGTTACCTCCAAGCCTCAGGGCCTCAAGTCCCTTCACCTCTGCCTTTTGCCCCTAGCCAGGAGGTAGCATCTGTCTCCAGGTGCCCGTGGGGAGTCCTCCATGAGGACCACCTCTTCTGACCACCTGCCCAGCTCAGAGGACCAGCTGGCAGAGAGGACGCTGCACTGTCCATGAGGCCAGAGCCACAAGTTGCTTCTAGGAGTGGCTGTGGGCGGAGGCTGGCGGTTCTGAAGGCGGCTGGCGGTGGTTCTGAAGCGTGGCTCCCCCCTGCCCCTTTCATCTGAACAGTCAGGTTCATGCCACTTGTTAATCAGCTTTCCGGTGGCACCAGGAGTCATTTTCTGGGGATAGGCGCTTTGCCCGAAGTGTGAGAAGCAGGGGCAGACCCTCTCTGTTGATTTAAGGGTCTTCCTGGCTGGTGAAGCCCCTTCCACACTTAAGGGCAGGGACCAGCGGTCCTCCGGGCCTAGAAGGGGGGAGAATTGGGAGCCAAAAGGCAGATCCCTCTGGTCAGCCCCAAGAGAAGCCTCGGTTTCCCCAGTTCGCCTCCCCCAGCAGTCGCCTCGAGGTGGCTCGCCCGCGTTCGTTCCTGCAATTGCAGGGTCGGGAGCCCCTCTCCCGAGCCCCGCCCGCCGGGGGTCTTCGGGGGACACTTCGGGAAGACCTGGTGAGTGTGATTCCCCCGCGGCCATACCCGGAGCTCCTCCCCCGCCCCATCTCCCTCCGGGCACTGTGGCGCAGCCCGCGACTCGGAGCACTGGGGCGGCTGGGCACCCGGAGGGGCGGAGGTCCGAGCCCCGGGGCGGAGAACGGGCGGGTCCAAGGGTCCCAGCGGGTCGCAGCCCCCTCCTGAGCTAGCCTTCGCGTCCCGCCCCCGGCCTCCGCTCGACCCCCCCACCAGCCTGACGTCAAGGGGAAGGGGGCGGAGAACCGTGGTCGCGCTGGAGAAAGAGCAGGCGCCCGCCGAGGTGGCGCGGGGAGCCCGAGCCCAGGGACGCGGAGCCGGGCGGGTACCGTGGGGCGGTGGCAGAGGGGCCGCGGAGGGCTGGCGGGCGCGCGCGGGCAGGGGTGGACCGCGGTCGGAGCCGAACGCGAGGGCGGCGCCCGGGGACTGGAGCTGCGAGCAAGAGGTGAGCGATGCCGGGCTTGCGTGGGGCGGGAGGCGCGGGGCCCCGGAGCCGCCGCTTTGTCCCCTTGCTCAGGCAGGGGCTGCGGGACGCGGAAGGGACAGGGGCTGGGGCTTAGGGAGCCGCGGCGGCGGAGACGGCTGTCCGCGGGGATCCTTCTTGCGCCCCCCGCGGCAACTCGCGGGGTCTCGGGAGTGGGACGGACAGCGCCTGCAGCCTCACAGCCCCGGGCCGGAGGGGCGCGCCAGCGAGGAGCCACGGGCAGTGAGGGTTCCTCGCGCGGTCCAGTCCGCGGCCGGGATCCTCGCCAGGCTCCTGGACTGCCCTCGGCACTCCCACCCCAATGGAAAGTTTGGGGCGGGCTTGGAGCGAGGCCGATGTTGTGGGATCGGATTTCCCTGCCGCGGCCCCCCGCCCGCCCGCCCGTTCCGCCGGGGAGGCGGGTTGTCCCGGAAAGCCAGGCCCCCGGGCCGAGCCGTCCCCGGCTGGAGCGCTCGCCCTGCAGGGAGCGCTGCGGTCCACGGCTGGCCTCTCGGGGTGGGCGAGGGTGCGGGGCGCCCCGCCTGGAGTCCGCACCCCTCCCCCAAGCCCCCCGGCTGCCCGTTTCCTCACCCTGGGGGGGAGTTGCGGGTGCGGGCACCGCTGCGGGGCGGATCCTCGGAGCACGCCACGGGGTGCGGCCTGAGCCCCGGGTAAGGAGCCGAGATGGGGCCGGGGGCGTTTTGCTGGGCTGGTTGGGGGCGCAGCCCCCACCGCCCGCCCTCCCGCGCCGGGGCTCTGGGCCGACAGGGGGCGTCCGCAGGCCGAGCTCGCCACGCTCCCCGCGCCGACGCTTTGTTTGCGTTCAAATCCCTGGAGCTGGGGGAGGGGAGAACCTGGGGGGACCCCGGACGGGGTCTTGGCGGGGACCCTTTGTTGGGGTGAGGAGGTCCCTGGTTTCTGCGTCTCCGACCCGGCAAGGGAAGGTTGGAGCGGGGGAAGCCGATCCCGCCGGCCCGCCCAGGCCAGGGTCGTCCCTGGGGCGAAGTCCCCGAGTTGGGAAGGTTCGTCAGAGCCGCGGGAGCGCAGCGGGCGCCGGCCGTGCGCGGCGCGTCGCCCGCGGCCTGGGAGGAACCCCCTCGGTCCCCGCCCCTACCTCCCCCCGCACCTGCCCGCGCCGCCAAAGTCCCCGATTCGACCCGAGCTCGGTCCCCCTGCCGCCCTCCGCCGAAGGGCTGGTGTCCTGGAGCAGGCGGCGCGAGGAACAGGATGAGGCCCTGGTCATCTCCACGCCCATCCCACCCACTTCCTGCCTCCCTCTTGGGCAACAAAGGGGCCTCGGGAAGCTGGGCCCCTCCGCTGCCGGCCTTGCTCCCACTCCTGCCCTGCCGATGTGGAACGGGTTTGGGGTTCTGCCGGGCTATTGTCTGCGCTGGGGGAGGGGACAGACCGGGACCGGGACCTCCGCTGGCTGCCGTCCCTACCAGGTCCCTCCGTGGGGCCTTCCCGACCGCCTAACCCACCGCATGCCCCTCGCCGCCCTAAGGAGTTTTCCTCCCAGAATTAGGTGTCGGCGGGGGCCGGAGCCCCAGTGGCTGCAAGGCCTGCTGCTAGGGGTTCTTTTAAGAAACTCAAACCTCTTAGTCCTGAGGGTGTATGTTGGGGGTCACCTTATTATTTATCAAATTACTTCCTGTTTCGAAGAGGGAATGGGGGCTCTGGAGGCCACGGGGGGCTTCCCAGAGCCTGCTTAGCCTTCAGCTGACTCAGCTCCTCCCTGCTTCCCAGGGAGACTCGTGGTCTTTTAGGGGCTGAGAGGGCAGGGGCCAAGTGTGGGGACTTAGGTCCACCTCTGAAGAGAAGAGGAAGGAGGACACCCGGGGCTCCTGGAGAGGCCTGATGAGGAGTCCCGTGGCCTCTCCTGCTGCGGGCCCCTCTGGTTTGCTTTTCTCTGGCCCGAATTCTGACCATTTCTTTTCCCTCAGCAGGGCAGCTGGCCTGGAGCTCAGAGGCGGGGTGTGCGCCATGGCCCCACATTGGGCTGTCTGGCTGCTGGCAGCAGGGCTGTGGGGCCTGGGCATTGGGGCTGAGGTGTGGTGGAACCTTGTGCCTCGGAAGACAGTGTTTTCTGGGGGTGAGTGCCTGGAGGGCTGTGGAGGAAGGTGGGGACAGGCTGCTGAGAAGTTGCTGCCATAGTGTGCTGGCTTTATTCTGATGTGTGTGGCACAGCTTTCTAAGAAACTCTAGTGACCCCAGGGGCCCAGAACGGGCAGTGCAGGTTGGGACCTGGGATTAGCCTCCTCTGGAGGAGCTCTGTCCAATTCCCACCCCAGACTGCCTGCCCAAGTGTGCAAGGGAGAGCCCTGTGCCTCACCTTCCCCCACCTCGCTTCTTGAATTGTCACTAGCGCTGGGAGCCTAAAGAGAAACCGGAACCAGGATAGATATAAACTGGAGGCTTGCTCCCCATGACCCCCTAAGACCTCCTCCTGCCCGGTACTCAGCATGCCCTCTGCTGGCCCCAGAAGGGTGTGTGTATATGCAGGAGCTCACATGGTTGCCAGGGCACAGCAAGGACCTGGCAGTGCCCCATGTGCACACATCCGTGTGAAAGGTGATGTCAGGTGTTTGTATCAGCCATGCGCTCTGGGGACCTGGGATGAGCTCACCTCCCACAGGCTCCACTCAGGTGCCTATGAAGCCCTGCTATGCCAGCCTGTGTCTGGATCCATGGTTGCCTCCAAAGACTAAGGCTGGTTTGGGGGGACCTTGAAGACAGGTCTACAGCTATATTTGGCAGCTGATGTAGGAATCACGTGTCTATGTAAATGTCGTGGTGCCCTGGATGCTGGGTGGCAGCAAGACTTCCCAGGCCCCAGCCCCATCCGCAGTCCCTGATCCTCTGGTTTCTCTGGACCTCCCTGGCCTGGATCGCAGCCAGGCTCCCCTCCTTCCATCCCCGCCTGTCCCAGTGGCCTGTGCTCATAGCTCTGGCAGCCTGGATTGGGGTTCTGCTGGAGTGAAGGGTTTCCTGAGGTAGGGAGTACTCGTAGCCATCTGTGGCTCCTGTCCTGCTGGACTCTGATAGAGGCAGTGGGCAACAGGGCAAAGAAGGAAGCAGCGGGCAAGGAAGCGAGGGTGGGGTGGGGGTGCCCAGCCCTTCAGCTGAAGGTGCCATTGACCCTCAGGGCAAGAGCTCTGGCTGGAAGCTGTGGCTGAGATATCCTTCCTTCCTCCCAGCAGCCTGGATTTGCCTCCTCCCAGGTTGGGAAAGGCCAGGGAGGCTCGGGTGGAGCTGTCAGGGCCAAAGCCTATTTCAAAAGTGTCCTTTATTGCCAATCAGGGAGTTGGCCGGCATCTGCTTATGGCATGGGGTGCTGGCTCTAGTGTGGGGAACTGGGGTATGAGGCCCAGGAGACTGTTACATGGAGGAAGACTGAGGGGTGTCTTGAGCCCCAGGGGCCCTGCCCATCAGCAGCCATGCTTACCCCTGCAGAACTGGCCACTGTGGTGCGGCGGTTCTCCCAGACGGGCATCCAGGACTTCCTGACACTGACGCTGACGGAGCAGTCTGGGCTTCTGTACGTGGGGGCCCGTGAGGCCCTGTTTGCCTTCAGCATGGAGGCCCTGGAGCTGCAAGGAGCGGTGAGAGGTGGGGCAGCGGGAGGCAGTCAGGCCTGCAAGAGGGCAGGACTCAGAGGGCCTGTGCTTGGCCAGGCGGTCCCTCAGCCTGGCCGCCCCCACAAAAGTGCTGCTGGGCATCCGGGGCCTGCCCTCTGGTCGGGGTCACCATGCGGCCTTCGTCTCCTCTCTGGCACTTACTGGATTCTGTGTGGTGGGGTGGTTGGGGGCTTCTGTTCCGTACTGAAAGAAGCACCCAGAGAATGGGGACCTGCCTCTGCACTGGGTATCCCTGTGTTGCTGCTGCAGGCTCTGCTTGTGATGTGTGCTCAGTCCATACCTGTGATGAGGCTGATGTCCTCTTTCCTGTCCTCAGATCTCCTGGGAGGCCCCTAAGGAGAAAAAGACTGAGTGTATGCAGAAAGGGAAGAACAACCAGGTGAGTGCTTGGATGCCGTTCCTGGTGCTGCCTTTGCCCCAGCGCGTCTCCTCCCATTCCAGCCTTGGTGCTTTCACTAACCGGACTCCTTTCTGCCCCTAGACCGAGTGCTTCAACTTCATCCGCTTCCTGCAGCCCTACAATGCCTCCCACCTGTACGTCTGTGGCACCTACGCCTTCCAGCCCAAGTGCACCTACATTGTGAGTGCTGCCCTCTCCCCTTGGTGTCCCCAGCCCCTTTCCCTCCTCGCCCTTCTTTGGACTCTTGAATGTGGCCCAAAGGGCTCTGCTCTCGAGCATCTCCTCATCACCTCTCTCCCGGTTCCTAGGACATGCTCACCTTCACTTTGGAGCGTGGACAGATTGAGGATGGGAGGGGGAAGTGTCCCTATGACCCAGCTAAAGGCCACACTGGCCTCCTTGTGGGTGAGTGGCTGCCCCCCATGCAGGCTGGGCGAGTCCTTGGGGCTTGGTTCCACTTTGGGCTGTGTTGGCCGGATATGTCCATACCTCACGTGTGGCCTGGCTGACCTCTGTCTCCCGTAGATGGTGAGCTGTACTCGGCCACACTCAACAACTTCCTGGGCACGGAGCCCATTATCCTGCGTAACATGGGCCCCCACCACCCTATGAAGACAGAGTACCTGGCCTTTTGGCTCAACGGTGAGCCCCCGGGCACCTGAAGGAGCTGTGGGTGGGAGGCTCCCTGGGGCCAAGCCCCTCCCTGCTGACCTCCTCCCCTTCCCACAGAACCTCACTTTGTAGGCTCTGCCTACATACCTGAGAGTGTGGGCAGCTTCACTGGGGACGACGACAAGGTCTACTTCTTCTTCAGGGAGAGGGCAGTGGAGTACGACTGCTATGCCGAGCAGGTTGTGGCTCGTGTGGCCCGCGTCTGCAAGGTACCGAGTCTCATAGTGGTGGGCCCTGGGAGCCCTGCTGGCCTGGCCGGGCTGACTGGCAGTGTCCCCTTGCTGTCTGCCAGGGTGATATGGGGGGCGCGCGGACCTTGCAGAAGAAGTGGACCACGTTCCTGAAGGCGCGGCTGGCGTGCTCTGCCCCGGACTGGCAGCTCTATTTCAACCAGCTGCAGGCAGTGCACACCCTGCAGGACACCTCTTGGCATAACACCACCTTCTTTGGGGTTTTTAAGGCGCAATGGTGAGTTGGCCAGGCTCCTGCAGAGTGGGGAGGACCTGGGATTCAGGTCAGAGATGGTACCTGGGTGAGAGCCTGGACCAGGCCTCGGGGGCAGTCCAGGAAGCCAGGTGTCCAGCAGCCAAGGAGAATGCTGGCACCTGCCCCTTTCAGAGCTGCCTGCGAAGGGGCAGAGCCCCATGCCAGGTGGCACTTTTGAGCTGCCAGTGCATTCTGGTGCCCATGGCCGGTTTTTGCCAGGCTCTGCCTTCCTGCTGCTTGCCCTGAGCTGGGGTGGGAAAGATAAGGTGGGTACCTGACCCTGAGCTCCCTCTTGCTGCAACAGGGGTGACATGTACCTGTCGGCCGTCTGTGAGTATCAGTTGGAAGAGATCCAGCGGGTGTTTGAGGGCCCCTACAAGGAGTACCATGAGGAAGCCCAGAAGTGGGACCGCTATACCGACCCTGTGCCCAGCCCTCGACCTGGCTCGGTGAGTGCCGGGGTCGGGATGCGTCTCCCCACCCAGCTGTGATGCCATCCCACCCTGCTGATGGCTTGACCCCCACATCCTGCCCCCAGTGCATCAACAACTGGCACCGGCACCACGGCTACACCAGCTCCCTGGAGCTGCCCGACAACATCCTCAACTTTGTCAAGAAGCACCCACTGTTGGAGGAGCAGGTGAGGCCTCGGTGGAGCCGCCCCCTGCTCGTGAAGAAGGGCACCAACTTCACCCATCTGGTGGCTGACCGGGTTACAGGGCTTGATGGAGCTACCTATACAGTGCTGTTCATTGGCACAGGTGGGTGCATGGGTATGCAGATACGGCTACTTGAGGCCGGGCGGAAGCCCTTGTGCCCAGGGCAGGGAGATCTGGAGCCGCCCCAGAGCCTTGTGCCCTCTCATTCATACCTTCCCTTCCCCTCTGCACCCCTCCAGGAGACGGCTGGCTGCTCAAGGCCGTGAGCCTGGGGCCCTGGGTTCACCTGATTGAGGAGCTGCAGCTGTTTGACCAGGAGCCAATGAGAAGCCTGGTGCTGTCTCAGAGCAAGGTAGTAAGTTGGGCCCCATCTGCCACTGCCCCCAACACTGTCCCATCTCACTCTGTCTGCCTGCCTTTCCCAGTTGGGCCTATGTGCTTGACCAGTGCAGAGGTAGGGACACACACATGCATGCATGCACACCTTGCCTAACTTGGGGTGGGTTCCTGGAAACGAGAATGAAAACGAAACAGTCTGCGCTGCACAGGGCCATCATATATAGCCAGGTCGTGGGGCCAGGGGCCGCACTCCCAGCATCAAGCCTTGGCAGCTGTTCCCATGTTTCCTTCAGACCCTCCATCCAAGCTTTGCTGTGGTTCTGGCCCTGGCTTCTTGCCTGACCATGCCCCTGTGACCAGACCTCCCAGGCTGTGAGATGTTTATGATGCCCTCACCATGGTGGTTTCCTTCCCGTCCCCAGTTGCTCTCTGGTCCCAACCCTCCATTTCTGTGACCATTTCCCTCAAATGCTTGCATTATACCCTTGTGCAGTAAATAATCTTTTTAAAAGTTTTTTTTTTTTTTTTGAGATGGAATCTCACTCTGTCACCCAGGCTGGAGTGCGGTGGTGTGATCTCTGCTCACTGCAACCTCTACCTCCCAGGTGGAAGCTATTCTCCTACCTCAGCCTCCCAAGTGACTGGGACTACAGGCATGTGCCACCATACCCAGCTAATTTTTGTATTTTTAGTACAGACAAGGTTTCACCATGTTGGCCAGGCTGGTCCTGAACTCCTGACCTCAATGATCCACCCAGCTCAGCCTCCCAAAGTGCTGGGATTACAGGCGTGAGCCGCTGCGCCCCATTGCCCTGTGCAGCACTCTTGTTTCACGCTACACCTCCTGAACTTTGATTTGTTTGCCTTTTACCAACTATTGTGAATCAAAATTGTCCCCCAGAACATGGAATAATGGCAGAAAGAAAGTGTGTGGTTGAATAAACACACAGATCGGCATCCACCATTGAAACGGGAAAACCTCTTACGTTACACTGCTGCCGTTGAGGGCTGGTGGGCCTTGAGAGGAATGTATGTCCTGCACTAAGTGTGTGTGAGTGTGATTATACTTTTTGGCCTCGCAGCCCCACCATCCTTTTCTAATCAGGTCACACCTGTAAGGGGCTTAGGATTGCGTCTGGCCCGTGTAAGCCCTCTGAGTTCTGTGGTTCTTAGATTTCCCTCTTCAGCACTATAGCTCTGCCTTGTTCCTCCTTCTAGCACCCCATCCTGTGCCCCCTGTAGGAATCCAAGCTGCCCCCATGCTGCATTCTGGTCCAGCCACCCCTCCTGCAGTGTGGCCCTGGCTGACCCCTCTCCTGTGGCCCGCTTGTCTCGCAGAAGCTGCTATTTGCTGGCTCCCGCTCTCAGCTGGTGCAGCTGCCCCTGGCCAACTGCATGAAGTACCGGTCCTGTGCAGACTGTGTCCTCGCCCGGGACCCCTATTGTGCCTGGAACATCAACACCAGCCACTGTGTGGCCGTGGGTGGCCATTCTGGGTGAGTCGGGCTCTGCATAGGCCAGGACCAGGAAGGACTCAGGGTGGTGGGAGCCAGGCTGCTGACGTACCCTCCATTCCCTACCAGAGACCTGCTGATCCAGCACGTGATGATCTCGGACACCTCAGGCGCCTGTAACCTCCGTGGCAATAAGAAAGGTGAGCTTTTGTATCGCCCTTGCATCGGGCTGTGCCCTGGACCAGAGCCAAAGTTTCTGTTCTCCTCTTTCCCAGCCCTGGTTTCCTGCACTAACCCTCACTCTCTTTTCTCTGCTACTACAGTCAGGCCCACTCCCAAAAACATCACGGTGGTGGCGGGCACAGACCTGGTGCTGCCCTGCCACCTCTCCTCCAACTTGGCCCATGCCCGCTGGACCTTTGGGGGCCGGGACCTGCCTGCGGAACATCCCGGCTCCTTCCTCTACGATGCCCGGCTCCAGGCCCTGGTTGTGATGGCCGCCCAGCCCCGCCACGCTGGGGCCTACCACTGCTTTTCGGAGGAGCAGGGGGAGCAGCTGGCTGCTGAAGGCTACCTTGTGGCCGTCGTGGCAGGTCCATCAGTGACCTTGGAGGCCCGGGCCCCCCTGGAAAATCTGGGGCTGGTGTGGCTGGCGGTGGTGGCCCTGGGGGCCGTGTGCCTGGTGCTGCTGCTGCTGGTGCTATCACTGCGCCGGCGGCTGCGGGAAGAGCTGGAGAAAGGGGCCAAGGCCGCTGAGAGGACCCTGGTGTACCCCCTGGAGCTGCCTAAGGAGCCCACCAGTCCTCCCTTCCGGCCCTGTCCAGAACCAGATGAGAAACTTTGGGATCCTGTCGGTTACTACTATTCAGATGGCTCCCTTAAGATAGTGCCTGGGCACGCCCGGTGCCAGCCTGGTGGGGGGCCCCCTTCGCCACCTCCAGGCATCCCAGGCCAGCCTCTGCCTTCTCCAACTCGGCTTCACCTGGGGGGTGGGCGGAACTCTAATGCCAATGGTTACGTACGCTTACAACTAGGAGGGGAGGACCGCGGAGGGCTCGGGCACCCCCTGCCTGAGCTTGCGGATGAACTGAGACGAAAACTGCAGCAACGCCAGACACTGCCCGACTCCAACCCCGAGGAGTCATCAGTATGAGGGGAACCCCCACCGCGTCAGCGGGAAGCATGGGAGGTGCAGCTCCTACTTTGCACAGGCACCAGCTACCTCAGGGACATGGCACGGGCGCCTGCTGTGTCTGGGATAGACACTGCCCAGCACCCACCCGGCCATGAGGACCTGCTCTGCTCAGCACGGGCACTGCCACTTGGTGTGGCTCACCAGGGCACCCGCCTCGCAGAAGGCATCTTCTTCTCTGTGAATCACAGACACACGGGACCCCAGCCGCCAAAACTTTTTAAGGCAGAAGTTTCGAGATGTGGGTGTGTTTGTATTTGCACGTGTGTGTGTGTGTGTGTGTGTGTGTGTGCACGTGTGCACGCATGCGTGCTGCAGTATAGCCTTCCTGTTTCTGTCAAGTCTTCCCTTGGCCTGGGTCCTCCTGGTGAGTCACTGGAGCTATGAAGGGGAAGGGGTTGTATCACTGCCTCTCCTACCCCCACTGTCCCGAGTGTCGGACAGCACTGTACATATGGGGGTGGGGAGGGCAGGGTGCTGTGCCCCTTCACGGGGAGTTCAGGGCTCGGGGTGGGCCTAGTCCTTCTCCTAGGGCTGTGAATGTTTTCAGGGTGGGGGGAGGGGGATGAAGCCTCCTGTGTGTTTGGGAGGAAGGGAGGGTTCAGTGGTATTTTATACTTGCCTTCTTCCTGTACAGGGCTGAGAAAGGCTATGTGAGGGGAGAGAAGGAAGAGAGGGTGGGCCTGCTGTGGACATTGGCATACCCTCTTCCAGCCCTAGGAGGAGGGCCTCCTAACGGTGTAACTTATTGTGTCCCCACGTATTTATTTGTTGTAAATATTTGAGTATTTTTATATTGACAAATAAAAATGGAGAAAATGAAACGATTACTGTGATGGGGCTAAGACATTTGGACTAAAACCTTTCTAGGTGCCAAGAGGGAAGGCTCTTTGGGTAAAGGGAAGCTGGACTGGGCCTCCCCCACAGTCCAGGGCAGCCACCTCTTTTTGCGGTCCCTGCCTGCCTGTGGGAGGGGAGAGCCCAGCTCCAGTGTTTTCCCACAGTGGTGGCTGTGGGGCTGGGAACCAGATACGGCCACAGCCCCTTGGGAGCCAGCCTTGGCTTCTGGCCAGAGGGAAAAGTCAGGGCACTGGGAGTCCAGGGGAGAAGTGTAGTGGGAGCGGGGGCGCCTTCCCAGAACTCAGGACGGTTAGTGGAAGTGAGGGGGCCAAAGAAGGGGATGGTTGTGGAGATGAGATAGTTGCTTGTGTGAGGATGTGGTTCTCAACCCACTTAGGAGAAATGATGTCCAGCCTTCTACCCACCAGGAAAGCTAGGGTCTTCAGGGCCCCAGCTAGGTGGGGAAGGAACTTAAACCCACACTACTGTCCTGGAGAGGGAGTGGCACAGAACCCCTCCCTGTCATTTATGCACCCTTCTAAGCCTATCCGGCGGTGGAAGTGAGGTCTCCCCTGAACACTTGACTGTGGCTTCAGCAGGTGGCTGCCTAGGTTTTAACGGGGAATTGAGAAGGCTGGGGTCGGCTGAGGAGCACGTTGTGTGGGTGCACTGTCCGCAGACGGCCGCCCCGATGATGTTTTGATCAGGAAGACGGATTCAGTAAACTCGGCGCCCACTGTGGGGCCGTGGAGTTCTGCACAAACCAAGGCCCTGTTCCTGCCGTGGAGGTGGAGCTAGAGGCAGGACAAGTTGTGGCCACTTGCTCCTTGCTGGACTTCTAAGAAAGCGGACTACAGGGTGTCTCGAGGCCTTTGCAGCCGTCAGTTTGCCGCTGCCCCAGGGGTGGTCGGCCTCGGCCAGAGGTGGTGCCGGGAAGAGGGGGTGAAGGCCGTGGCTCACGCCTGTAATCCCAGCACGTTGGGAGGCCGAGGCGGGCGGATCACGAGGTCAGAAGATCGAGACCATTCTGGGTAACACCGTAAAACCTCGTCTCTACTAAAATACAAAAAATCAGCCGGACATGGTGGCGCGCGCCTGTAAGTCCCAGCTACTTGGGAGGCTGAGGCAGGAGAATCGCTTGAACTCGGGAGCTGGAGGCTGCAGTGGGCCGAGATCGCGCCGCAGCATTCCAGCCTGGGCGACAGAGCGAGACTCTATCTCAAAACGAAACAAAACAGAAGACCGTGGAGGGAGCCGGCGCCCCAGTCCTGGGAGCCTGGCGGGCCTTGGGGGCGGGTAACAGGAGCCTGCGAAGCCGCTCTCCCCACACCCTGCAAGGCCCGGCGGCCCCGCGCGCGCCCTCTAGCGGCGCGCAGTTCTCGGAACGCAGCACCTCTGCCTTCAGCTTAGCCTCGGACGCCCTCGCGCGGCTGCCTCGGGGTACAGCCCGGCGCAACAACTCCCGCCCCACCACTGCGATTGGGTCGCGAACGAAGGCCTAGGCGTCTGATTGGTCAACCTTGGCAAGGAGGCGGGACTAGGAGGATAGCGGTGGACGCCGAACGACCATCGGGACGCGGGGCGGGCCTGAGATCCGGGGTCGGTTGGCTGGGGCCGGAGGCGGGATGGCGACGCCGCGGCCCTGCGGGGACGGGCCCTGCTGCTCGCATCCCAGCGCGGTGCTCGGTGTACAGCAGACGCTGGAGGAGATGGACTTCGAGAGGGGTGAGGCGGCCGCGCGGCCCTGCCGGCTCTTCCCAGAGCCTGGCCCGAGGAGGAGGCGCCAGGTTCAGGAGGGGCGGGTGAGCTGGGCCCTGAGAGCTCGGGGCCTGGTGGGAGACGGCGGGCGGGACTGAGGCTCCCGCATCCCGAGAGCTTGGGGCCTGGTGGGAGACGGCGGGCGGGACTGAGGCTCCCGCATCCTGAGAGCTCGGGGCCTGGTGACAGACGGCGGGCGGGACTGAGGCTCCCGCGTCCTGAGAGCTCGGGGCCTGGTGACAGACGGCGGGCGGGACTGAGGCTCCCGCATCCTG